>JACM01051860.1:0-32865 GCA_000787095.1 Periophthalmodon schlosseri
GTGCATAAAATATCTTCAAAACTAAAATTGGAATTTTTGATATCTTTCAATAAAATTGTCACCGAAACATAAAACAAACAAACAAAACAAGTTCTCGGTCTTATATTAGATATATTAGACATGTTAAATCATTCTGAAAGGAGAAATGTTGTAAAAATCACAACTGAGGGCCCAAACGAGGTCTGAACCAGGTCTAAACGAGGTCTGAACCGGGTCTAAAGGAGGTCTGAACCAGGCCAAAACGAAGTCTGAACCAGGTCTCGTGTCTGGCCCCTCGGTGTGAATGATGGGATTTGCTGACCTCTAGTGGACACTACAGGGAAAAGGAGTTCGTTACGTTCAGTAAAAATACTTTCGTACAGAGTTTTGAAATCCACATCTCCAATATTTATAACCTAATACACCAAACTGTTGAAAAAAGCATGTGGGCTATGTCTCCCCTCAGGCAGTCTACTTCCTTATTAGATCGAGGCATTTTATTTATAACATGAGATAAACCTTTTTTTTGTCCTACAATGGGGAAATTACAGAATAGAATTAATTAGAATAGAGACTTTTTCGATGAGCTATTGTTTTTTTCTATACACATACATTTAGCTTTCCTGTCTAAGTCACACTCCATGAAATATCACGGCCAGGTGTCCAAAAAAAGTTTCTAATAATGATTAAATAATTCATATTAATTGTGTATTTTGGTAAACACTTTTTTTTTTTTTTTATTTTATTGTTTCATAATTACGTTAGGTGGATAGTACATTCGATTAGTGTAAAAATAATTATATTTTCTTAATTTAAAGTCATTGCTCTGCGCTTCCAGACCGAGCAGAGGCGCTGCGTGCGTCTGACGTCACAGCAGAGGGAGCGGACACGCGTGCTGCTGCAGAGGTCACCGCAAACATGAGTCCTGAAGCTTTATAACGGAATATTTACACACTTTACACCCTGGATTTTACTTCCATTTTAACCTTACCACCTTTCACAAACCCGAACCTCAAACTACAGCACGTTTGAAGCAGTGTCTTTGTGAAAATCCGACTGAATTCTCAACATTTCGCCATCAGGAGCTAGCGGCTAACATTAGCATTAGCTCCACACCGGCTCCTCGCTCGTATTTGGCCTGATTTTTTTTTGTCTTTTTTGGTGTTTTTGGTGCTCCTGGTGATGGATAACAGCTCTGCGGGCTCTGGGGGCTTTAAGGGCGGCCTGGGAGGGCTGTTCAGTGGAGGTTCCCCGGAGTATTCAAACACGGAGTTGTCTGGAGTCCCGTGTAAGTGTCACATTAATGTTACATCACGTTAGCCTCGATGCTAATGACACAGTAACGTCATGCAAGCTGTGGCTGTTTTAACATATGTTCCCGTTGTTTATTCAGTCAGTATTCGTTCCGTTTATTGGTTAAATTGATGTTTAATAATCGAGTAATCTCCTTATAGTATCACAAGGTCCAACCGAGAAAAAAATGTACTGAATAAAACTGGCCAGAACTTGGACTAAAATCATTACTAAACTTAAGTAACTAACGTTTAACGCAGTTAAAGTTATCTGTACACTTTGTTCATATTTATTTTTGTTTCATAAAAAGCCAATAACATGACAAACATTACGTAAAACCATGCTTAAAATTCAACTGGTCAAACTTAAGTGACTACATGGATCCAATGTACAGTGGTGGAAGATTTATTGAAAAATGGATCATCGTAATTGTTGTTTTGGAGATGTGCAAAATTAGAATATGGAGTTTACTGTCTATAATTAAAACTATAAAATAATACTTCAAAAAGTATGAGAAACGTCTTGTGTAATCTCCCAAACAAAAGTATAAAGTGTTATTTCTGGTTAATTTTGTGGTATATTCACAACAAGGAAATTTGCAGGTTCGTTTTAGCATTCTCCTGATCTATTTTTGAAATATAATATGACTGTTGTTGAGGAGATGGTTAAAAAAAAATTGTGATATTCATTTCTGTCAATATCACCCATCCTTAATTAGGAAGAACTTTGTCAGTTGAATTTCTCTACAAAGTCTTATCTAATGTAAGAATGAAGGATAGATCTAATTGCATGTGAATAATTAAAATATATTTGATACAAGATAAAGCCCACAGAACCTCTATTGTACTAATACTAATTTTTATTCCCAGTGACAGGGATGAGTCCTCTTTCTCCTTACCTCAATGTCGACCCTCGGTACCTGGTCCAGGTGAGAACTGACTTTGTT
The DNA here is from genome assembly GCA_000787095.1 of Periophthalmodon schlosseri. Lineage (NCBI taxonomy): Eukaryota > Metazoa > Chordata > Actinopteri > Gobiiformes > Gobiidae > Periophthalmodon > Periophthalmodon schlosseri. The sequence continues at coordinate 2,219 of JACM01051860.1, forward strand.
TAAGTGTAAATATTGTCAAAGATTTGAAATGTATTTTCAAAGTAAATAGTTTTAGTATTTTGTAAACATGGTTCTTTATAAACTCACTGAGCTAAGTCGTGTAAACGTAAACAGGAGCAATAACAATCTCAGCTTTTATAAATAACATAATTATAGTGTTTCTTGTTTTAAATGAAGATTTGTTGCATATTTTCAGGACACAGATGAGTTCATTTTACCGACCGGAGCAAATAAAACCAGAGGGAGGTTTGAACTGGCCTTCTTCACCATTGGAGGCTCTTGTATGACTGGTGAGTTAGGGCAGGGTGATGTGGCAAAAGATTAATGACAATTCTTTAGTTCTCTCTAAATCTCTATCTGATTGATCATTTTTGAAAAATTAATATCACAAACATGTGCATGACAGAAATTTAAAGGAACTGTATGTAGCCTGCACTCCCAAAGGAGCGCAACTGAACCTGGGTTGGGCTGCAGGATGCATAAAAGTTTGTCTCATTCTCAGTATATGGACAGGCCTTATGTAGAAGCTCAGAACCTCCAGAATTCACTCACTGAGCTGCAGAGGCTGCACTAGCACTGATTCATGATTGGCTGCAGGTGCTGGGGTGTACGAAATGAGTGAGGGCACATTTTACTTTCTGATTTGATAATTGTCTTGAACCATAACACCAAATTATAACGTAAACAATTTGGGCATCATGACCAATGTTTTTGTAACTAATTTGGTAAATTATAGTCTAAACATTTGGAGCTTTAACTTCACAATAACATTGTACATGTCAGTGCCTTATTTTGTCAAAATGAAGAGCAATAGATGGGGCATAAAGTTCAAAAGTGACTGGAACGGTGTTTGACTAATGTGTTTCTCTTCTTTTATTTTAAACAGGAGCTGCTCTAGGGGCAGTAAACGGCCTCAGATTAGGACTAACAGAGACCAGAGACATGGCCTGGTCCAAACCTAGAAACGTGCAGTAAGTCTCAGGTTTATTCTGTTAAAAATCAAACTTATTTCATTACATTGATCAGCACTGAAGTTGATTGTGTCTGTCTGTAGGATTCTTAACATGGTGACGAGGCAGGGCGCGTCGTGGGCTAACTCCTTAGGCTCCGTAGGTCTGTGTCATGAGAGTGAACTATGAATGTGATTAAATCTATATGATTTTCTCGTAGTAATGCCTGATTGTGTTGACAGCGCTGTTGTACAGTGTGTTCGGAGTGGCCATAGAAAAAGCCAGAGGAGCAGAAGACGACATCAACACGATAGCAGCCGGAACTATGACCGGAGTCCTGTTCAAATCTGCCAGTGAGTGCCGCCAGATTTTGACTTTTATGTTTTAGAAGGACCGTGGAATGTAATGTGTTTTTTCAATCAATCAGTCAATAGATACTTTGTAGTGGCATCATGCTGGGGTGTTCTACATGTATGTGTATGGCGGAATGTTCAGCAGTTACCTTGCTGACACAATGCACATATTAACAAGCACTGTCAAAAAATAATTAAGATCGTCAGAGAACTCAAGAAAAAATACAAAATGGATTTAAAAGCACATTTTCAGGAGGCTGTGATCAATACAAGCGTTTATGGTCCTGTTTAGGAGTTTGATTTTCAACAAAAAGGTGAGAGTGACTAACTGAAAAACTGTTGGTTAATGCTAGCTAGCTTGTGACTGTAATGTTATTTGAGAGGGACTTGTTTAATACACACACACACATCAGCTCACCTTTTGTAGTTCCAGTTAAGTCAGTTCTTTATGGTCAGTTTGTGTTAAAGCAAAGCTCAGATTAAAGTCTAACTTGAGTTACAGAGCTCCAGACAGAGCAGAGCCTATAGTTAGCATCACACCCTCAGGGAATGTTGATGACCAGCTGCAAAGTATCAATATAAGCTCTAGTTTGTGACATTAAGAAAAAGAGGTACTGTATTTTCTGGAGTACAAGTCGCACCAGTCAAAAAATGCATAATAATGAAGAAAAAACATATAATTTGCACTGGACTATAAGTCGCATTTTTTGGGGAAATTTATTTTACAAAATCCAAGACCAAGAACAGACATTTTATCTTTAAAGGCAAGTTATAATAATAACAATAAAATAGAGAACAGCAGGCTGAATAGCAGTACAGCACGCTAATGTAACACATTTATATTTATTCAGCTACATGAAGCATAGACAACGAACTGAATACGTGTCTGGTATGTTAACTTAAGACATTAACAGTTAATCAGATAACTAAAGGATAAAAAACAAGTTTACCAAACTCTCGATCTCACTCCAAATCACTAAATCCATTGAATTCCAAATCACTAAATCCATTGAATTCTTCATCCTCAGTGTCGCTTCTGAGCAACACCTTCAACTCCGGAGGTAGATGAAGCGCCGCATAGTAGATACTGGTACACAAGCCTAGAGTGCCCTCGCACGGTTGTCAGTGTGACAATAACGAAGATGTTAAATTATATATTTTAATAATTTCACATTTAAGTCGCACCCCCGGCCAAACTATGAAAAAAAGTGCGACAATCAAATCTCCAAGATCAAAGTTACATGATGCCCCTTTAAACTAGTACAGCCCAGAGAGATTGGACATAGTAAGGTCGTGATTACAAATTATAAAAAATTGTAAGATTGTAAGACTTTTCAAACAAAAGAGTGGTGGAAAAAAATTTTATAAAAAAATAGTAGGGATTTAAATGTTTTTCTCAAGTCTCAACTCGGCTTTGGGAATTTGCGTCTTGTCTCCTCCAGATTCCTGCTTATAGACGGCCATCTGTAGCATGTTCCTGTCATATTGTCATATTTTTTCCTGTATTTTTCCTGTATTTTGTTTGTGTCCTGTTTAGTCAGCTGCCTCCTCCTCTGACCTCTCACCTCCTGTTTCTGTCCCTCTCCACAGGTGGTCTTAAAGGGGCGGCACGTGGAGGTCTGGTGGGTTTGGCTCTGTCTGGGGCCTATGCTCTTTATAACAACTGGGACCACATCACCGGCTCCTCCTCCCCCTCACGGCTCTACTGAACAAGCATGGACGTTTAAACATGGAGATTTACACTTGCTTAAAGGGGTGGGCCCAACAACAAAACCAAACTGAGAAGATTCCATGGTCATTCAGTTATTTTCAGTTTGAAGGAGACATACTCTGCAAAATAATAATAATAATAATAATAATAATAATAACAATGCATTAGTCTTATACAGTGCTTTTCCAGACACTCGGTCACTTTACAAGTCTGTGCATTATTCATTCACTCCACACTCGGTAACATACTATTGTAGCCACAGTTGCCCTAGGACAGACTGACAGAAGTGTGGCTTCCAGTCTGCGCAGTCGGACCCTCACATATTACATTCATACAAGGCAATGTGGGTGAAGTGTCTTTCTTAAAACTGATGTTTAAAGGGGGTATTATGCAAAATTGACTTTTTGGAGCTTTCTGCCATGTTAAAAGTAAAAAACATGCCTGAAGAGATTTTGGATGTCATCCACGCATGTTTGAGTAATTAAGCAATCTCTCCCGGGCCCTATTTGAACCCTCCTTATGGTTTGCAGGCCAATGCTCCGCCTACAAGCCTACGTCACCCATGCTCCCACGACAATTCTCCATAAATATACAAAAACATGATACAAAACTGTACACAGCAACTTCACAAACCAGATGTGATGTGCAGTAGTTTCATTAGCAAAATGCACGCCAATTGTAATGTAATAACGCTCTGAAGGGGGAGTGACGTAGCACAAAGAGCAAAGGGAGGGGAGATTCCGCATCAAAAACGAAAGTGAAACTTATAAAGTATGTTAAATGTGTTGTTTTAGTCGAATATAACATTTTCGAAACAAAAGGAAGCATGGTGATCTAAATATGTTATGTGTTAGCTGTTAATACCTCATAGAAGTAAAATACCCCCTTTAAGAGCTTTAAACCATGTTATAATGGTTTTCCCTCATCATTTAGCTCACTTAAAGTTATGGGTTTAACCAGTGAAGCATGAACTCTCAGAGGCCAATATAAAGCTAGTGGGAGTTTATGAAATGTGTTAAAAATTTATTCTGTGACCTAGAATCTAATATAGTTGTGAATTTTGTTGCTATGACGCCCACCCCTTCTTCCCCGAGGGCCAAACGAACTGGACTGAAAAAAGATGGCCGCTCAAGCAGTGGTCTCAGAGGAACGATAAAGAGGATCTGCGAATGTGTGAAATCATGTTATATGGACTTTGGTATATATAAGATTAAATAATTATTCAAAACTGGAATTACAGTGTGTTAATAATGAAAATGAGAAATTAGTAGGGCTGTCAAAAGTATCGAAAATCAGATACTATTTGATATTTAAACTATTATCGAAACTAGATACTCATTTGAGCAGGTATTGATACTAAAAAAAAGTCCCATTCACAGGACAGAAATGAACCTTTCCTGAATATCTTGAGAATGATCTTGAGCTGTATCTTTCACACATAGACTAGTACACGGCCATGGACCACTATGGAACCTACTGGACATTGAGGGATTACACAGATATAAGGCCACATGGGAATAGAAAACAAAGTACTACCATTTAATGTTGAAAATCACATTCTATTGTCTAAAGAAAGAGTGCATTTATTATCATCGTGGTATTGGTATTGAGTATCGAGTCTGTCCCTTAGTATTGAGTATCAAGGTTGAAAGTTTAGTATCACTAGACATAATTACTTTTTTATAAATGTTTATTTTTCTTGTAATGACAAAAGTTGGACATGAATTTAAATCCAGGTATAATGTTTTTCAGTTACATCCATATTGCCTAAACTGGTTTAGTCCTAGTCCTGGTTTAGTCCGGTTTTAGACCATGTGTAGACCCTGTGAGAAAGGTCCCCGGTTCACCCTCGACCTTGCTTTGATTCAGTGAACCTGTTTTGGATTGTTCTAGACCTGATTCAGTCCTCGTTTAGTCCTCGTTTAGTCCTCGTTTAGTCCTCGTTTAGTCCTCGTTTAGTCCTCGTTTAGTCCTGGTTCAGTCCTGGTTCATGCCTTGTTTATGTTCTCATTTAGTCCTGTTTCAGTCCTGGTTGAGACCTGTTCTGGGTTTATACCAGTTTTAGTCCTGGTTAAGTCTTTTAAATCCTAGTTTGGTTTGGTCCTGGTTTGGACCCTGTTTAGTCCCGTTCTAAACCTGGTCCAGTCCTGGTCCAGTCTTGGGTTAGTCCTGGTTTAGTCCTAGTTTACTTCTGGTCCAGTCCTGATCCTTTCCTGGTCTAGTCCTGGTCTAGTCTTGTTTTATACTCTGTTCAGTCCTCCTTTAGAGATGCTTTAATCCTGGTCCAGTCCTGGTCCAGTCCTGGCTCAGTGTAGGAAGAAGTCCCTGATGCGTGTAGCTTCGATCCAGGGGATGTACGCGGCGGTTCTGGTGAAGACACTGGGTTTGTTCTCGACTGTGCAGCCGATGGGACCAAAGCTCACCACACCATGGACCTCCCAACGGTCCCGGTCCAACTGACAGAGGAGAGGCCCACCAGAGTCACCCTGAAGAGGGGGAGAAGAGGAGAGAGATGAGGGTGAGGAGAGAGAGAGGAGGGACCCACAGAGTCACCCTGAAGAGGGGGAGAAGAGGAGAGAGATGAGGGTGAGGAGAGAGAGACAAGGGTGAGGAGAGAGATGAGGAGGGACCCACCAGACTCATCCTGAAGAGGGTGAGGAGAGGAGTGCCCCCCCCCTGAGTCACCCTGAAGAGGAAGAGAGAGAGACGACAAGAATGCAACGAGGGTAAGGAGAGAGAGGAGAGGCCCACCGGAGTCACCCTGAAGAGGGGAAGAAGAGGGGACAGAGACAAGGATGAGGAGAGAGAGGAGAGGAAGAGGAGAGAGAGAATGGATATACGAGGGCCTCCCGAGGCGGGGGGGAGAGCGCGAAAGTGTGGGTTCATCTCTCCAGAGGGAGAGCGAGAAGAGGAGGAAAATAGGAGAGAAAGAGGAGAGTGGGTGTTTTGTACCCGAGCTGAAGGTGGATCTTCCGTGTCCCTGAACTAGCACTGGCACAGATCACAAAGTCCTTTTCCACCTGGTGCTGGTTCTGAGCAGTTCTAGCTCGGGTTTCCACCAAATAAGGACTAGTCTTTGTCGCCATAGCAACACACTTTTATTAGCCAGCAGTTAGCGTTTGGTCTTTTTTTTTCTAACTGCCCCCTCTGCTCTGTGCTGTATTTCTGCTCAAACTGATGGTTTTGCCTTCTCCATGACTAAATCTTAAATATGAAATGTCTTTTTTATGTTTAGTTTTCCACCAGAACTGATTCTCATTTCTGCCCCAGCTGTAAATGGAGCCAGAGGTCTCAGCTCCAGGAGCAGGAGACTGGCTCTGAGGCACCGGCACCAGCCCATAGACTGTATAAAGAATATAAGAATATACAGTCTAAGCACCAGCCTGGTGTAAAAGGGGTAATAGAGTCTCAGGGAGGAGAGGAGGAGGAGGAGAGGAGGAGGGAGTATTATACCTGACAGGCAGCAGGAGGATCCTCTGTGTCTCTAAACCCAGCACAGATCATAGAGTCTCTGACCCGATCGCCCCAAAACTTCTTCTGTCGACAGGTTTTAAAGTCGATGATGGGCAGACGAGCCTGGTTCAACGCCTCCGCCAGAGACACGTTCTCCTTACCCCCTGAAGAGAGAGAACAATGGGGTTAGACCTGGTTTAGACCCAAGTTAATCCTTGGTTAGTTCTGGGTTAGTTCTGGATTAGTTCTGGTTGAGGCCCGGTTTAGACCCGGTTTAGATCTGGGTTAGACCTGGTTTAGACCTGGTCTCAACCAGGTCTAACCCCCCCCGTCTCCTCCCTGGTTCTTTAGTTCTTACCCCTGTATCACCCTTGTCTTCCCCCTGGTTCTCTGGTCCTTACCCCTGGTATTACCCCTGTCTCCCCCCTGGTTCTCTCGTCCTTACCCCTGGTATCACCTCCTGTCTCCCCCTTGGTTCTCTGGTTCTTACCCTTGGTATCACCCTTGTCTCCCCCCTGGTTCTCTGGTCCTTACCCCTGGTATCGTCCCTGTCTCCCTCTTTGTTCTCTGGTTCTTACCCCTTCTCTCTCCCCTCTCACCTCTCCTTACCCCTGGTATCACCCCTGTCTCCCCCCTGGTTCTCTGGTCCTTACCCCTGGTATCGCCCCACCCGGTGACCCAGCAGTAGTGCCCTGGCTGCAGGCTGATCTGTTTGCGCGGCAGGCAGGCGTAGCGGATGAAGTGTGAGGGGTGGATGTCTGTTCCGGCTTTGACCAGGGCGATGTCGTAGTCCAGTTCGCTGTGCGTCGGATACCGGAAGTTTTCGTGGCGATAAATCCGTTTGACCGGGAAAATCCTCTCGGCCGTTTCGGAACGCTTCAGTTTGTGTTTGCCCAGAACGATCCTCCAGCTGCCCGCCTCCTCAGCCTTACCCCTGTACACAGAGATACACAAGGGACAAGTACATTTATAAGTTTAAAGTAGTCTAATATTAATGCATTGGACTTACATAATACACCCAAAAAAGAAAAATTACATTACAAGGTACACTATATGTAACCATGAAGATTAGAAGTTTTTGCTTTGCCTAAAATGTTCCACAGTACGGCATTTAATCAGGCCTGTAGACAGAAATTTGGGACCTGGGACAAGAAGCCTCACATGAAGAAGAAATCCCCCAAACTTCTGATCCACAAATGTTGAACCATCTCATTATTAGTTTGGGATTGGCTCCACAAACTTGTCATATTAACCTTATGGCTTAAAGTCCTTTCACCTGACAACAATCACGTCTTTGGGATTGAATAATGGCTCCACTTTCTGAAGATATTGTGAAAAAATAATCTCACTTTTGTTTATTTACAGTGACAGAGAAGACGTTGAACTTTGTGCCAGTTTTTGTTTCATGTGGACAGGCCCAGAAATTAAAGAGATATTAACCATAAACCAGGTCAACACATCTGCATCTGACAGTTACACGGAGAACTCCACCTGAGGATTCTGACCTTCTACATGTATGTCTATGGTGTAATGTTCAGTAGTTACCTCGGAGACACAATGCACACATCAGCAAACACTACCAAAAAAGTTTTAAGATTGACTGAAAACTCAAGAAAAAATACAAAATGGATTTAAATTCATTTTCAGGAGCCTGTGATGAATATGAGTGTTCATGGTCCTGTTAAGGAGTTTGGTTTTCAACAAAAAGGTGAGAGTGATTAACTGAAAAACAGCTGGCTAATGCTAGCTAGCTTGTGACTGTAACGTTATTTGAGAGGGACTTGTTTAACAGCACAAATCAGTTCACCTATTGTAGTTCCAACTAAGTCAGTTCTTTCTGGTCAGATTGTCTTAAAATAAAGCTCAGATTTAAGTCTAACTTCAGTAATAGAGCTTCAGACAGAGCAGTGCACCAGTTAGCATCACACCCCTGGGGAATGTTGATGACATCAGCTGCAAAGTATCAATAACCTAGTACAGATTCATTTACATTAGTGGTAGACAGATGGTACGTACTTCTGGAAGCAGTGTGCAGCGGTCAGGACCCAGTTCTTATGGATCAGAGTTCCTCCACAAACGTGAATGTAGTGTTTAGAACCACGAGGACGCACCTGGAACAAAAACAGTTCAAGTATCTCTGCAGTACTTAAGTGTGTACTCTGTCTATACAGTATGTACTGTAGTATTTGTGAATGTAGTATTGCGGTGGTCATGTCCCTCAGAGTACTTACACCTGTGTACTCTGTGTAATAATAAAAAAAAGTAAAAAAAAGTAGTAGTGGCAGTAGTTGTAGTAATAGTAGTATATTTATCTGCTGAGACACTTGCTAGGGCCAGGAGTGTGCTTCAGTGTACATATACCTGTGTACTCTGTACACTTATACTGCAATAGTAGTAGTAGTAGCAGTAGTATGCCAGGGCCAGTGTGTGTACTTTGTGTATTTATAAATCCTAGTAGTGATAGTATTACTGGACTATATTTACCTGCAGAGACACTTGCCAGGAGTGTGTATTCTAATATGTGTACTTCATATACAGTAGTAGTAGTAGTATTTGTAGTATATTTACCTGCAGAGACACTTGCCAGGGCCAGGAGTGTGGTCGTGCTTCGTTTCCGGACACGATTCTTTCGAGCATGTTTGGTTTGAAGTGAGGCATCCCACAGTCTGTCGGCCAGTCTGAGGACGAACAAACCGTTTTTATAGAAGAGTGACACCTGTTCGATGAGTGAAGATAAACAGCAGCAGCGTAAATCAGACTCTGTGTTGGCCTCAGGGTCATGAGATCGATTCCCGGGCATCAGAGCTGGAGCTCCGTCTGTGGAGCTCCGTCTGTGGAGCTCCGTCTGTGGAGCTCCGTCTGTGGAGCTCCGTCTGTGGAGCTCCGTCTGTGGAGCTCCGTCTGTGGAGCTCCGTCTGTGGAGCTCCGTCTGTGGAGCTCTTTTCTTATACAGCAGCCACAAACTCATGATATCAGCCGTTAATGTTCAAATGGAAACCACATAATGTTCAAAATAAATCTATAATAAAGGAACCTCACATTAGTGTTTATAATTTACTACATTTAAACTTGAGCTCATTACAACATTAAAAAAGTCTTCATTTTTTAAAAGCCTATTTTTTTAAGACTGAAATAATTAGCATCTTTATCTTTAGTTAGCTTCACTTTAGCAAAATGTCAGATGGACTTTCTGGTCAATATTAACTTTTTTTTTTATATATATATTTGCTCAGTGTGATCCTTTACTTTGCCTTACCTGCTTGTCTCCATGGAGATAGATAAGTTTAATGCCATACTGTAGAACATTCCTGGCAAAACAATAGCATCTCCATGGAGACAAGCATTTGGCCGACCTTCCACCAGAGTAGAACATTCTGGCAAAACAATAGCATCTCCATGGAGACAAGCATTTGGCCGACCTTCCACCAGAAAAGTTACATAGTGCCGCTTTAACAGACTGACAAAACTTTTAAAATGCTTATAAATAAATTAGCATTTTGTCTCACCCAGATGCAAGATCTTGTGCTGCGGTTGTCTGCCCGGGGTCAGAGTGTAGGCCTGCGCAGGTGCCTTGCTCAAGAGCAGCGGCATCAGAAACAGCAGACAGAGCAGCGGAGGTGGGGGTTCTATCACCATGGTCGTATCTTCATGAAATCAACTGTGCGCTCTGAAGCTGCGGGTTTAAATACTGAGGCTCAAAAGCACAAAGGCAGCGCTGGAGGGTTCGGAGGTGCAGAGGTGCATTGTGGGTAGAGTATCAGCAGTTTTAGCACACAGAGGAGACAAAGGGACAGTAGCAGGTAAACAAAAACAACATTTAAACCTGAACCTTTGACCTTTAAGTGACCCCAGGGATATCAGGAAAACACAACAGCCAATCAGAGTGTCTCAGGTATGACACTGAGCCCGCCTCCTTTCAGATAAAGGCTTTCGATTGGTCAGAAATTGAATTATCACAGCGTGTTGCTTCAAATGAGATAGCAGTGGCTTAGTGGTGTAGCGTTTGCCCACTAACCGACAGTTTTCAATACACATGGTTGTTGGGCAAGACACCATCCAGTAGGTCTTCAGTGTGATATGTTTTTAAAGTTTGATGAAATAATTACATTTTATTCATGGGTCTAAGGGCCCACAAGTCTGCCTCACCCATGCTCCCACATACCTGTTTTTCATAAATATACAAAAGCGTGATACAAAACTGTACGCTACAACTTCACAAACCCGATAAGATGTGCAGTACTTTTACTACACGCTGATTGCCTTGTGATAATGCTCTGAAGGGGGAGTGACTCAGCACGAAGAGCAAAATGAGGGGAGACTCAGAGCATCAAAACATGGTAATATGTTGTTTTCAGTGAATATAGCATTTTCAAAACAATAAAAGGAAACATGATGATCTAAATATGTTATGTGTTGGCAGTTAAGACCCCATAGAAATACCCCCTCTTTAATACCCCGTAGAAATATCTTTAATGAGTAGTGAAGGTTTTCTACTCAGTGATTTTTATTTTCTACAGTGCAGCTATTGCTAATGTTTTTAGCCTCATTTCAGCTTCATGCCATCAGCTGACGACAATGACATTTTCTGTGCACCTAAATACTAGCCTATATTAACCTACATTATTTAATACATAAATACCAATGCAGTCTAAAGGGTTTATTAAATACCTCTTATGTTAAAGCTGCACTGTGTAACTTTTCTGGTGGAGGGTTTTGTTGTGCACTTGCCTGTCTCCGTGATATTATGCTTTGCACCCTGTCCCATACATACCCATACATTTACATTTACATACCCATATTGTGGAACATTCCAGACAAAGTTACTGATAATTTGCAGCTGATGTCATCAACATTCCCCGTGGGGTGAAGCTATCTGGAGGCATTGCTCTGTCTGAAGCTCTGTTAGACTTTAATCTGAGGTATTTTAACATAATCTGACCATAACGAACTAACTTAGCAGGAACTACAACAGGTGAGATGATTTGTGCTGTTAAACAAGTCCCTCTCAAATAACATTACGGTCATAAGCTAGTTAGCATTAGCCCACAGTTTTTCAGTTAGTGTCATAAGCTGTTAGCATTAGCCCACAGTTTTTCAGTTAGTCACTCTCACCTTTTTGTTGAAAATCAAACTCCTAAACAGGACCATGGACCATGGTCACAGGCTCCTGAAAATGTGTTGTTTAAATGCATTTTGTATTTTTTCTTGAGTTTTCAGACGTTCTTAAAACCTTTTTGGTTGTGTTTGCTAATGTTTGCATTATGTCACCATGATAACTGCTGAACATTACACCGTAGATATACATGAAGCCCCCCCCCCCCAGCCTGATTTACATTACACCCGTAAAACAACTGTAGCCCCCCCCCCCCAGCCTGATTTACATGGTGCCCCCTGTTCTTCTGTGTTTACTGTATACCGTGCTGTTTAGTTTCAGTGGAAGGCCCCAGAGTCTGCACAGGTTCATTTGAATGGGCCACAGTTCATTCAGTCTACACTCTCACTGTTGATGAGAGCGGAGGAGGCCAGAACTCACAGGGTTAAATATAAAACATCATAATAAACCACTGTGAAGATCACACAGTTTATGCCACAACAAAAAGGTTTTTCAAAATGTATAATTTCAATATTTACATTAGATTAAAAGAAAAAAGACCGGAGCTGAAAATAACAGGCTAAATGTGATTGCCATCATAAAACCATTTCCCCTTTCCACATTTTTATGTTGTTTGTGTTTTTAGTGTTCAATACTTTGAAGCGAAAACAAGGAGTAAAGTTTTATTATGAACATTATTCAGTGCCAAAGTTGTGTTTGTCCAGTGCCTTCTGTCAGACACTTGATCAGGCGTTACACAGACAAACTTCACTTACAAAAGCTTCAGTTCATGTCTTAATAACAGTAAGAGACTGTTAAAGCATGTTAAAAAAATAGTCTTAAGTGTTTTCATGAGAAAATACAAATGGAAGAAAAAATATTATCATAATTATAAGGAGTCACATTTTTTTTTACTAAACAAACCCACCCCAGTTTCAGTTCCCCAATGAGTTACAGTAAAAGAGAAAAAGATAATAGACTTTAACTTGTTTTCATATTGCATCATCCAGTACTGAGAACTAATGTGTTCCATTATAGATACTAGAACCAAGTACCTACATGCAAATTTAGACATGCAAATTTTGAGTAAATGCCTGAACCAATGACTTTTCACCAGCAGATGGCAGCACACGCATATGGATCTCTGCATAATAAACTCATTTACTATTTACTTTAAAGGCCCATATTACGTTATTTTCTGATTTATAGTGTTGTTTCCTCATCAAAAACATACCTGTTTGAGGTATGTTTTGTTTCATAACACACACATCCTGCACATTGAGGCTAAGTTCTTCCCTCAAACAAAGAAGAAGAAAACTCCACCTTGTGATGTCATGAAGTGGTAGTTTTCATATTAACAGCTACTTTTTACCTTTTGTTTAGTAGAGATTTCAGGGTTGAAATCATCCAAATGATTAATAATAAAGGATCACTCAAACATGTGTGAACAAAACAACAGTCAATTTTGCGTAACACGGGACCTTTAAATAACAGATTTTTAAAATCAAATTTGCAGTTTTACAATTCCTCACTTAACGCCTTTAGTTGCAAGAATAAGCTCCAACCAAGCATGAGACTCTGGGGAGCTGATGGGGCCGGTTGTCCCAGGGCGTTATGTTAGAGCGGTGCTGGTACCAGAACCCTCACATCTCACAGACTCTAATGGACGGGTCTGGTGATACTGTGGTCCAAAGCGAGAAAAGAAAGAGATGATATGACAAGAGTTTTTGCCTTCAAAACGTAATCTCAAAATGAAAACGTTTTGGAAATCGGCCATCTGAGTGTGCAATGCATTTTGTTAATTTTTGAAAGGGCCTAGTGATATCATAGACGGTATATATAGAGTCTATGGGTGACACTTAACAGATATTGGATGACAAAACACATTATCAGAGCATTCATTTAAAAGTCATAATACAGCATCAGCACAAGTGTAAATAAACATTTAACACGAGTGTGCTTATGTTGCTTTATTATTTGTGCTCCTCGTCTTCGCCTGGTTCAGTTGCAGGTCTGTTGTTTGGGTCTCTGAGCTGCAGGAGTTGGTTTATTTTGTTGAAAAGTTCACAGTCGGGAGAAAAGTGGTTTCTCTAAAGAAGCAGGATGAGGAGACGATTATTTTCACTTTGGTTTGTGATATTACGTGTATTTTTTTAAGATGTAACCATAGACTGTATATATAAATGGACATAGCTAACCTGCTAGCCGCTGCGTTCCAAACAGGAAGTGAGCATGGGCGCGTTTCCGGCTCCTCTCTCTGTAGCTGCTGTTGTCAGGCCCGTCATTTTGGTCTTAAAATGTTCGTATTACATGTACATGCTCTACATGATCCTGGAGTCACTATTTTGTCCCTAAATCAAGATATAAACATTAGTAACAGACAAATCAGGCACCTTCTTTTCCCTGAGGTCGCCCCATCCCCTACTAAACCGGCGGTGCGGGCGGGAAGGGGCGTTACTTTCAACAGCCTCGCTCCAGATTGGTGGCTATGATATTCACAGTTGTAATTCCTAATATGGGACTTGGCTCCAAACTCGTCCCTATAACTGCTCTAGCCTCGATGAGCTTCATTTGACTGGAGCCGAACGCTGTGGGTGACGTCACACTCACTTAGTCCACTTCTTTATACAGTCTATGGATGTAGCGTGATAATGAAACGTACATTTAAACACAGACGCAGCAGTCCTCCCTCTGTCTGCTGCTCCAGAGACGTCAGGAACAGCGGCAATGATTCCTCTGTTATTGCGTTGCCTAGAAACAAACAAAAATAAGTTTATAACAGCTTGTAAATCACTGTGAACAAAACTATAAACTCCATTTGCTTTATATTAAGTTTTACAACAACATTACGAATCATTCAACCTCAAATCTCAGTAACAACTTATCTGTTATTTAAAAGTGCACTAGTAGTTTTTCTGGTTAGGTGCGCTGCCTACTCATCTCCATGGAGATGTTACTGCATTGCCTGGAAGGTTCCACAGTGTATCATTAAATTTAGATATCTTGTATTGATTCAACCGATGTTTTTTTTTTTTTTTTTTGCTCAAAAATACAGTGAAAACATACCAGGTAAAACAATAACATGGAGACAAGCACTTAGCTTACCACCAGAAAAGTTACATAATGCATCTTTATTTCTGACCTGCCAAACTGAGGTAGACCAGAGTGGAGTTTCCGGGCAGAAACACCTGTCCGTCCTTGCGATGTGCCAAGGGGTCCAGCAGGGGGTTCACTATCTCCACTTCAGGCTTTCAAAGAAGAACAGTGGTGTCATGTTACATTAGACTTAAAAACTGTACTCAAAGGTTAATTTTTGTAACACACAAACCTCAACCAAGGCATTAGTCGATTTCTCCTGTAGAAATGAAGATACAATCAACACAATATCTCCAATTATACTGATGTATTCAGATGAGACACAGGCAGAGCTGATCATTTCAAACCTCAACAGGAGCAGGTTTCTTCTTGCCTGCTGCTTTTCCTCCTTTGGCTGGAGGTGCCTTATCGGGAGCTACAAAGATTTATGCAAGAATTTAAAATACTAGAATCTACAATTATTATGTTTTTGTGCACATTTTGTATTGTTTCTTTAAAGGTGCACTATGTAACTTTTCTGGTGGGGGGCCTGGTACCTTTGTCGCCGTCGAGATGTTCATGCTTTGCCTGGAATGTTCAACAGTATGAAATTAAAATGATCTTTCTTGCATTTATTCAATTAGAGGTGCTATATTACTCTTGTCTGGCAAATCCAGAATGAGATTTCTCTTTATTATTTATACAGATGAATATCAGTCTGGTCCCCATGTCCTCTGCTACGCCTCAAGCCCGGTCAGACGTGATCGTCCAATCAGATCAGTTACACATATGAATCAAAGGAGCTCATTGGTAACCAACGATTTACAAATAAAATCAATGTTTTTCAGTCGCCAGTGATATTTTTTTTCCTTCATTTTTTTCCAATATGTACAGACCATGCATGTCCCCGATTGGCTAATCCACCTGTCAATCACACTATTTGAAAACAGTGAGATTCACCGGTGACCAGACTCACATCTTCGTAGTAAGTATGAAGAAGTGTGTATTCTGGATTACAGGCAAATATTACTCAAAAACACCTTGATAAACACGCGATACTGTGAGCAAGGTCGCCGCTCCACAGACCTGACGTGTAACTTGCCCTAGTGGTGTAATTTGTTTGTCTCAATGGATAATATAAGGTCAGTTAAATGCCATAGTGTAGAACATTTTAGGCAAATAAATCACATCTCCATGGAGACAAGCAATTGGCGGACTCTCCACCAGAAATGTTACATAGTGTACCTTTAAATTCAGTTACTTTTCGGTGGCTTTTGTGCTCCCTTCTTCAGGGTTTCTTTGTTGGCATGTGCCTTTTCTGGTTTTTCCTCTTTCTTAGGAACTTCCTGTGAAAGAAAAATGTCAACTTGATTAGAAATATAGGTGAAGACTGTGTTTCCTATGGCTGCTACTACGGCTGCTACCTTCTTCTTGGCGTTGCCTTTAGGGTCTGGTTTGACCGGTGTGTTAGCCTCTGATAGTGTCGGTCCTTCTCCATCGACATCTGACCAAAAATTCTGACACAGTGCAACATTAATGACATTCTGGCGTATCATTTCCATAAATGTAAGTACAGTGGTGGAACATAGCAAAGTAAATGTATTTTTATTATTGTCTGAGACCTGCTGAAAAGGCTGAGGAGTTCATTTTAAACATGTTTGTAATTTGAGCAAACAAAAATATACAAATAAAACAGGTAAGATTCAATCGTTTCTGTTGAACAATAATTTGAGCAACAAAAATATACAAATAAAACAGGTAAGATTCAATCGTTTCTGTTGAACAAAATTCAGCACAAATTCTACAATTGAAGAATCATTTGAAGCTTTATTAGATCTCAAAATCTGCGCAAAATCGTTTAATTAAGTAACAAAATTAAGTACTTCTTCCATCACTGTATACGTGTGACTATGGAATCAAAGTGATAATAAAAACATTATAAAGAGTAATCTAGAGCAAGGTTTATGATGGCACATACTGTCAAACTTTCAAATAACTATTTCCAATACATTTACCAGGACGGCCTTTCAGTCATGGAAAATAATGATTTTATATATGGGTCATACTTGAAAACATGAGTATTCTAAGCAATTGGCTCTGTGCACAAGAGCGCCCGGCAACCTCACTGTTAGCCTCACTACTTCCTGTTCAATTTTATTTCTATGAGGTTTTCACCGAGTCGCGCTAAAATGTATAAATATTTAAAGATCAGGCAGTGGACAGGGAGCTGTGGATAGATGTCACAACATGTTAAACACTACACACATAAAATAAATACTTCAACGGAGGATACTTCTGTGTTTAGAAAGAGGGATTTTTGTGTCTCAATGCTAACGCTAATGCTAATTTTGAGACATAATAAATATTAAAACACCACAAACATTTTAAATATGAATTTTAATAGGTTGTTTATTTGATGTTTTCTGATTTTAACAAAAGTGACAGTTAGCTTTGAGACACAGTGAGCTAGGTAGAGTGCTGCTGTGGACAAAGCCTATTGGTCAAAAGTGAACCTAGAAGAAGAATACACTTATTATATTTCTAGTGATTTATCTTCTAAAAGGCTGTGTAGATTAGAATGTGGCCGAATGTTTTAGGACGGCCTTAGAATTAAGAACACATCACCCATTTCTGTTGGTGACTGGACAGCCCGAATCACCAGTGTTAGAATGCTACATACAACACAAAGACATTAACACACTTACCAGCCCCTGCTTTTCAATGAGCAGCTTCCTTCTCTCCACAACCTCTTCATGTGTCAGAGGAAACTCCCCCAGAATCTGAAACAGTGTTCACCGCCTTTCACCTCATAAACTTACACTGTTATAATGCAGTAAGATGAATGGGGTCTAAAACAGGTTAACTATTAGAGCATTTGTACAAGTGAAAAGCCCTGATGTAAACGATACCTTGGAAAAATGAGCAGCCCCTGAGTCTCCGATCTGATTGTTGGCCAGCGAGAGGTAGATCAGGGCTCGGTTCAGACGCAGGCCCTGCACAGAAACAACGTCACATTACAACATATAATGGCACATGTAGAGCATCAGCAGTAGTATGCACATTAGGGGCAAAGTAATTAGAACACGTTGTCAGAATCAATATTTTTACATTTGTCAAATGTTGAATTTTTCTCCAAAACACAACAAATATGTGATGATGTGAGTTTTTCATTTTGTTAATGCTTTCATCACTTTTAGCTTTGTTATATTCGCTGTTTACTTGTATAAGAATATGTTTATGTACATTTACAGCAAAACAACTATTCACTGAAAAAAGATCTATAATTATTTATCCAATATCTTTGGACCAATTGTCCTTTTTTCAGTGTTGTTGTTGCCGCTGTGTTAGAAATTAGAACTATCATATAGGTATAGAAAATATATCCTGATGAAAATGTATCGTGATGGCTTAGCTCCATGTTTTTAGACCAAAAGAATTACTGTACATATGCGACTTGATTTCTGAAGTTCAAACAAACAAACTGAAACTGTTCAAATGTTGTGTGGTAATAATTTTGACAACTCTTTTTACTTGCAAATTAGACTTTACCTGAGCCAGAAACGCAGCACCTGCATTCCCAATACAGTTGAAGGCGAGGTTTAGAAAGAGGAGGTTTTTGTTGGCAGTTTTGACTGTTGATAACGCAGAGCCAATCAGACGCGCCCCTTCATCCCCGATCTGGTTATTTCTCAGGAACAGGCGACTGATGCTGAATACAATACACATGAATCAGAGAGATGTGCCGTATTTTAAAGTGTTGTAAAGTGAGTAAAAACATTTGAACTGTCGCTTACAGACTGTCTTCAGAGAGGAGGAGGTGGTAGCTGTGATCTGGGAGAGGGTTGCCGTCCAAATAAACAACTCTAACACAAGGAGAAAGGGTAAAGATTGGTGAGTAATGCAACGCCATTTTTGTTGGGAGCAGGAGAACGGATGGATAAATGAAAGTACTTCTGTTTTAACTGACTATACATAGTAACTATTAGTAATGTTTATGAAGGCAGGAATACACTTTAACAACAAAAGAAAATATACAAAACATTATCTCATTACAGAACCCCATACTGTAGAATAATCTAAGTTTATTTACAATATTGTTATTTTCGCCTCTGATCTAACTCTTGTCAACCATCGTTGGAAAGATTTTTCTTCATGAAAAAGTTGCTGTTTTGTGTGAAAAGTATAAGACCTCTTACCTTAGACTGCTCCCCACTGAGAGCGTGTTTGAAAGCGACGTTACCATTTCATCGGTCAGTCCGGCTTTCCAAAAACTACAAAACAAGATTCACAAAAAAGATCAAAACGCAAAGTAAATGTACAGCTCAATAATAAACCGCCTCTCACTCACTAGACGCTCTGAAGTTGGCTCAAATGTTGAAGCATCTTGTTCAGAACTAGCCAAATCTGCTCATCTACTTTCCATCCTGTGTGTATCACAAACATAACACACACATTTGCATTGTTTTTATTCTAAAATAAACTAATTTGTAAGATTACTTTTGCATTTCTTACCAGTTATCCTAAGACCCTTGCAGCTGAGCAGGGTTTTGTTCTCCAAATCAACACAGAGATACGGCTTCCACCATTGAGTTATTCGAGGCTCATTTTCCTCTGTGAGCGGACAATCGTTTTCAGTTAGACCAGAGCACAGACTGTATAAAGAGTCTATGGACCAGACGTAATGTTTATTTGACCAGTTCTGATTGAACAGCCTGAACTTCCTTAAATGTACCACGCAGTGACAGACAGGGCCTTAAGGTCTGGGTCACTATATGCCTCCAGAATTGCTTCAAAGCTTCTCGGCATTTTCAGAAAATCACAAATTACTGTAGACCTCAGACAGTAGCATGCCGCTCTCTCACAACTCTCTCTCGTCAACAATTATGTGTAATGTTTGACCAAGTTTAGGCGGGTTAGGGGTCTTACCTGGCGGCTCTTCCCCTTCAGTTTCTGTGCTTTTACAATGGACAGGTGGTATGTTCATTATATCCAGGAGAGCGCAGAGTTTGGGGAAGTCCACCTGGACATTGCCTGTGCACTGATAGTCATCTGTAACATAAAATCTTGAGTTTTAACTAGACCTGTCACGATAATTACAATATCGACTTATCATTCAATATATGACAGATCGAACACTATATTTTGGTGCTCAATATTTACCGTGTGTACAATTTATTTGCAGTAGCCAGGAGATTTTTACCGTTTTTATGCAATAACGTAAGATCTGAGCTGTAGAGGGGTGAATAAATAACTTCTATGGCTAATTGTTGGTACATATATCTGTTATCTATTTGTTGCAGCTCAGGCCTTTTAATGATGCTGTCTATTTAGAAATGGTTTACTGGAATTATGTTGCATTATTGTTACTGTGTCAGTGGCATGAAATAGTTTCAATATTATTATTAGCGATATACCGTGCTTCAAAATTGGGTATCTTGACAGGCTTAGTTTTTACTGAACATATAAAACAGCACCTGCCCCATAGACCAAACAGCATGATCCTCTTACTTACCAAAGGTCAGGCAGGTTACTGATTCAGGGGGTAATTGTCCTGGAAACAAGAAAGCATCCGATAGTAACTGTAGCCTATACATTAACATGCCTCCATATACACACAAACATCAGGAATAAAACAGGACGAAACAAAACAGGAATAAATGACCTGACAAGTGACAACGTTAGCCTAAAGCTAAGAATGAAACACATAAAAATCAACAATATCTGAAAAATCCTTTATTTTGTTTCTATCTTTATCTGTAAATATAGCACGATTAGCTAATAAATTGCTAGCCTAATGTTACTCCTTAACTTTGACGTTCAAATACCTGTTCATTTTATACCTGTTTGTTTTGAGACGTCCTCATCTGCAGCATGCGCCTTATTATCTTTCCCTTTTTTCTTCATCATACTTTATCTTTAGATTTGAGACAACTTTTACATAATTTTACCACAGTTTAGCCAACGTGACGCAGGCTTTGATACCGCTGCGTCTTTACGTGTCCCCATGGCAACCACACACGCCGTACAACCGGGCCGTGTTTGTTGTGGCTGGTAACGGGAATCAAGCAGGGGCGGAGTTAGCAACTTGAGTTTGGGGCTCTAACTATAATGTACTCTTTTTTTGTATCTTTCAAATATTTATTGTCTGTTTTTTCCCCCATTGTTCACACACACACACACACATTTACATACTGTTATTTTAACAGTTAGGTAAGGTTAGATAGGCCTATTTATCTTATCTTTTTTTTTTTTTTTTTTTTACTTTTTTTTCTGGTAAAATTAGATTTTTGTTTTCGTCCTTTTTACAGCAACAGGACTACTCAATTAAATCAAATATGGTTTTGGTCAAATTAATAGCCGAATAATTTTAACATGTACATCAGGCATGTTCAAACCACGGTCAGGCTGTTTGTTCCCCTCTTTTCAGCAGACATTTTTCTGATGCATCTTAACACTGATGCATTTTAACACTGTAGTCTCATGTAGATCATGTTTTAAACCAGTTCTATATATTGAGTCAGAGAGGTCTAAATTCTGATGTAAAACCAGGACCAATTTGATTTTTACACTTAGTAAAGAATGTGGACTTTAAACTAGCTCTGAGATAAAACTAGAAACACTTGAGCTACATTTGCGGACTCTCCTCCTATATGAGATAAAACTCAGTGGCTATTTTCATCCTAAACTGGGGAACGAGATTCTGTGCTCTTACAGACGCTCGTGTCTAATTTGAATTTCAATATACGCGAAAATTAAATTTTTTAAATGTGGTTTTGCGTTTGCTCCGATCATGGAACCAGATCAGATTCTATGAACAAACTTTTTGATGAGTCGCTGTGTCTTAAGTGAAAATAAAGCTGGAAAAGTACAGTCGAGGGAGATCTTTAGCCTACCTCTCCACACAGACATTCTCACCCCTGCACTGCAAAGAGCAAAAATAAGTCTGTGGTATGGGATTTATATATTATTTGACTGCAATATGCGTATACTTTATTTCCTGCTATTAATAAGTGATACAGTGAAAGCGCTTATCTTTTTACTCTGGTTATTATGGAGTTCACCAGTAGAGGGCGAACTTGTCTTGTTGTACAGGCTGTTAAAATGATGTTAACAGTTAAGTGCCTCATGTACCTGCCTTAAATTCAAGTTAAAAAAGCAGATTAAAACTTGAGATGTTGTTCTCCTTTATTTCGGCCACGATGCAACAAAATCCATTTGGAATAGTTCAATGGTTCGATGTCTGTCCACTTTGTAAACATCTTTGAAACTACCCATAGACTCATCATCGAGGCAGTTATAGGGGCCAATTTGGAGCAAAGTTCCATATTTGCAATTCCGACGTATCATAGCAACCAAAGAGGCAATCCCGAGCGAGGCTGTTGAAGGCCCCTTCCCTTAGCAACGCTGTCAGTCAAACCTGTTGCTAACGCTAGTGGGAGCAACCTCAGGGAAAGAAGGCGCTTGATTGGTCTGTTATTAATGTTCATATCTTGATTTACGGACACAATAATGAAATAAAAATACCAGAATGACGACCCATTTCTATATACAGTCTATGTAACAACCTCAGCTGCACCGGGACCCCTCCCTCTCAGTGCGCACTCTTGGATTAGTCCATTCTAACGTTAAAGGAGGGAGTGCTTTGACATTTTGAGTGTTTTCTTGTTTGAAAGTAAATTACTCTCATTTAATGGAATGTTGAGAGGATATCAAACCGGTCTGAGGCCTCGGCCAAAAGTGGCCCTGAGGGGCAGTTGGTTGGGGGCCCCTCCAAGTCAGGGGCCCTAGGCGGCTGCTCCTGCCCAATGGTAACGCTGTCTCTGAGGCATATGCTCTGTGGACAAAAGCTGCAGGGTAAAATCATGTACACTGCTTAAGGCTCAGGAATGTATCCACAGAAAACACACATGGACAATATAAAACAGTCAAGAACACACTATATATCACTTAAAAAAACAACATTGACAATTCCAGGACATTGTTGACTTGTTAAACTATAGGGTTTTGATTTAGGCCAGTGCTTCCAAAACCTTTCAGTCCAAGTGCATAGTAATATTTCCCTGTCTGAGTACCACTAGATCTAAACCCAAATTTTACCAGGCCTACATTAGGACTAAACCAGGTCTAAAATGAGACTTAACCAAACATAATAATGATTGAAGGAGGACATTATATTTATCTCTTAATAAAACAAATAGTAAACTGAGAGGACCGAGCATACCACCAGAGGCAGCCCAAACACTTTGAGAAACACTGGTTAGATTTGTACTGGGCCCTTCTCCAGATCTGAGCCTAGTCAGGAGTACCCAGCTGGAGGATTACTGTAGATATATTAGACTGATTTGAACACAAATTCACATCAAATTCACAAACAGCACATTTTCAGGAGCCTGTGATCAATCTGAGCATTCATGGTTCTGTTTAGGAGTTTGATTTTCAACAAAAAGGTGAGAGTGACTAACTGAGAGAGGAAAACTGTTGGCTAATGCTAGCTAGCCCATGACTATAATTTTAGGTGTGAGAGACTTGTTTGATAGCACAAATCAGCTCAGGTATTGTATTCCAGCTAAGTCAGTTCTTTGTGGTCAGATTGTGTTAAAACAAAGTTCAGATTAAAGTCTAACTTGAGTAACAAAGCTTTAGACAGAGCAGTGCCTACAGTTAGTATCACACCCCCAGGGAATGTTGATTATATCATCTGCAAAGTATCAGTTAGCATATTTCTTCAGATGTTTGATTCAGCAAATAATGGTTAGGTATTAAATTTTTTATCAATACAAAACCAAATCTGTGCATTGACAAACTTTACAATAATCCAAACTTCCATAGTTCATAGTGTGTTGGTTATATAACAAAAAACTAATATTTTTTTCCCTTATTAAAAAAGAAATAAAAATGGCTTTGGAATTCTCGAACAGATCAAGAACAAGAACAAGACAGATTTTTAATAATTCCCATTTTAAAATCATATTTCTTCCTCCATAGTCTTTGGTCTGCTTCAAACCACATGTTTTTACTGACAGAGGATTGGCTGTAGACCTCTCCATTAAAAACACCCAAGCTGATCACTGACCATTAGACATGGCTTTATTAAAATTCACTTAATCGCACACCCCTAGCGTCTCGTTAGCATGTTGTTAGCATGTGTTAGCCTTTAGCATCAGTTGTTGTGTTTGCTTGATCCTCCGCAGCACCCTGGCTTCTTAAAGGGACGGATCGCACTTTTCTTCCTCTGGACTATCCCTGGAGACCGAGACCCTCTCCTCATCTCCTCTTCCTCTCTCTCCTCTATCTGCTCCCCCTTTCTCTCCCTCCTCTCTTCCTCCCTCCACTCCTCTTTCCTCCTCCCTTCTATTAAAATCACCGGCGGTTTTAAGTTTACCGGAGGTTTGGGCGCTCTTTTTTTCTTTGAAGATTTATGTTTTGACGGTTTTACATCTTTCTCCTCTTCCTCGACATTGCATTTTAACTCCAGATGTTTTTGAATCGCCATGTTTAGCTCCTCTGGATCGATCGCAGCTCCGTGGACATCCCAAGTCATGCCATCTTCATCCCACTGAACCTGTTTCATGCTGCTCCTTCTCCCTAATTCTCTATTTTCATCGTGAATTTTCAAACAGGATCTACGCCGTTCAACACCAACATTTGACGAAGTTTCCAAAGACAAATCCTCTTTTTCGATCTTGATTTCGTCTTCGTCGCTATGGATCACAAACATACTAGAAGATGGAGATACTAAATTAGAATGCGAACCAACCGGAGATCGCAAATTTAACCTTGACCCGGGGGGCGATCCCAAAATGGACTGAGAACCAACATTTGAATTATTTCGTTTCAAATTCCACCACGAAGCAATCGGCGAAAAAGTTTGGACGCCGATATCGACAAGCTCAACGTTGGAAGTCATTGTACCTTCTTCACAAATTTTACTAGTTCCCAAATTGCGAAAATCAATGTTATTTTTGCAAAAATGTTTATTGCAACGACAGCAAACGCCTAAATAAGGATCGCTAAAAGATGTGACAAGGGGCGGTTTCCAAGTTGGTGTAAAATTTGCGAAATCTGGCAACATATGGTCTTGGTTTTCAAATTGCAGCTCAAAATTTTGTGTTGAAATGTCCGTCAATAGTTTGTCTAAGCTGGCGTCCATTTCATAATTTTTAATGGCGTAAAGAGGGTCCTCTGCTGCAAATTTTTCTAAACTGACCGAACTGGAAACCGGAGATGGGAAAGTGAAACAAAGCAGCTCTTTTGGTGGAAGTGGTGAAATATTTTTAGCTTGTAGCGGTGAAAACTGTGGGGAATACGGATTTGACAATGAATCCTCTTGATTTTCTGATGACACAAATTGTTCGTTAGCATTTTGTAAAGGAGTTAGCTGTGGAGATGTTAGCGGCGATGGCGTTCTGACAGGAGGGGATGCTAGCTTTGATGAATCAGGTAGCTTCTCTTGTGTTACATTTGAAGGCTGCGATCCTTTGAAAATGACTGTATCCGGTGTGCTACTGCGACTCTGCGGGCTACAACTGCCCCACCTCTGCATACTGCTAATCCAACGCTCGCTCAAGGCTTGGGAAGACGGATTGTGCAAGTCCAAATTTTGTTTCGTCAACAGCGAATTATTCTGAGTTGTATTTAGTTCACAGTTTTGCTCCGAAGTACTTGAACTGTGTCGTACTTCCAGTCTGGGGAAGGTGGGGTCACGTTGATGCGGAGAGGAGGTGAGGACGTTCACCGAGCTTTTGGAGATGGAAAATACTGGAATGTCGTCGGAGGAGGAGGAGGAAGAGAGGTGTTGGCCATCTTGGCTGCAGAAGGATCCGGAGTCAGGGACCGAGCAGCAGACGGAGTAACGCTCGGAGGGAGGACGGAGAGGATGGGACATGTTCAAAATCTGGTAAAAAAGAAGAGAAAATTACATTAATGGGGCTGTACCTCATTTTTTTCATCACATTAAGTAAAATTTGTTTTGATCCAGTACAGAGACATTGTAAAAACAGCACAGGGTCAACAGGGTCAATGAAACCACTGTGTACTGTCTGCATCTAATTATGAACCATGAACCAAGAAGTAATGCTGGTTAGCTGCTGCTAGCATTACTGTGAGGGCAAAACTCTGCTCTGGCCGCTGAAAGTTATGAAAAGCGCTTATAAAGTCATCACAGTGAATAATTAGGATGCTAGGAATGTGTTATACCATAGCCTGTATAAATGGACAGAAAAAAAAAGACATAAACTTTTTTTTACGTCACGTAAAAAAAAGTGTGTCACGTAAAAAAAGTGTCCCAGGTAATTCAATTCAATAATCAGAATTTTCGCCACATCTGGAATAACTTAAACATGAGTGCTGCTAAAACCTATTTCTACTCTATGATCATCTCCCACATAGACTATTGTTTAACTACTTGGTCTCTTGCCTGCCCCACAACACTTAAAACCATTGAAAACCTCTATAAAAGAGGTCTAAAAATACTTGATAAAAAACCCATTTCCCACCACCACTGTCACATTCTGAAAAAGCACAGAGTATTGGACTTTAACAACATGTCAACCTTAAAAGAGCTTGTCTAATTTATAAGGCTCTACGCTCCCTCGCACCACCTCCATTAAAGGAGAACATTAAATATAAAGACGATTTTAGCAAGGACCACAAGAGCCACCACCAGAGGTGCCCTGTGACCCCCACAGACGGACCACCTTTGGTCAGAATGTATTATCTGTTCAAGGTGGGAACCTGTGGAATAGTCTCCCGGTAACACTGAGAGAATGTCCCACGTACAGTTTTTTTAAAGCTCAAACAAAAAATTGGTTATGATCAAACCAAACATGCACTCATCTATAGTGGCAATGCGATTTTAACTTTTCTACAGAGACATATTTGCATGTACGGGTAAAATATGAAGGGGGTGGATATAAAATGTAACTGTCTTGAATGGGGCCAAACTGACGGAAATGATGAGGACTGTGCAATGAGTGGCATGTGCAATATTTTGGATGGTGCAATAATGGGAACTGTGCTATAAGTGGAATGTGCAATTATGGGAATTGTGCAATGAGTGTAGTGTGCTATTTTTATTTTGACCCTTTTGTGACCCCAGCCCTTGGGACGATGGATGGAAATTAGCCTTTGTTTTCATTCATGTTGTATCATGTCTGTTCATTAACATGCATTGTCCCAATCAAATAAATAAATAAACAAAATAGTTAACAAGCTAGCCGGCACGTTTAAAGTGGAAGTACTCATAGGCATGATCCCAGTTCCATCGAATCTGGCTCCAATTCACTTTACATTGAAAAACTGTCGGCCCTCTCTCTGTAACTGCTGCTGTCAGGCTCGTCATTTTCATCTTAAAATGTTTGTATTAACTCGCTCTACATGGTCCTGGTGTTTTTATTTCGCTAATGTGTCTGTAAATGAAGATATGAACATTAATAACACAAATCAGGTGCCTTCTTTCCCTGAGGTTGCTCCCAGTAGCGTTACCAACAGGTTTAATTGACAGCTTTGCTAAGTGCCCTCTCCCTCCTAAACCAGCGGTGCAAATTGGCTCTTGGTTGCTATGATACTCACGGTCGGAATTCCAAATATGGAACTCATATAACTGCTAGCCTCAATGAGCTTCATTTGACTGGAGCTGAACGGTATGGGGGACGTCACACTCACTTAGTCCACTTCTTTATACAGTCTATGTGTTAAACTGTTTAACACATAGACTTTTCATGTTTTCAAGACAGTAAAAATCGGGTACAGACCCTTTAAGGACAAGATTTTAAATGGCCCTTATTTGAAGAGCTTCCCTTTGCGTGACAGATGATGCTGAATTACATTTACCTCTTTTGTTCAGATTGAGAACACACTAAATGATAAAATGTCCAATCTCCAAAAGCACATTGATATAAGGGACCTTTAATGTGACTGTGATGGCATTAATCATTAAGCGGCAGCATCTGGAGTTCTGAATAAACATAAGGTCTCAGACAAATTACCAATAGGTCCTTTTCACGGAGCTCCCTAGCAAGATCCAGTTCTCTTAAAAAACGCAGCACTGCACTTCCTGCTCCATTCACTGTGTATTGGAAATCAGTTAAGTCGTGCTAAAATAAATCAAGATTTAAATACCAGGCAGTTAGCAAGTTATGGATAGATGGTAAATGGTCACATTTTTATACAGCGCTTTTCCACCTTCAAGGCTCAAAGCTTTACATCAAGGAACCACTCATCCATTCATACACCAGTGTACACAGACACTGGGGGCAAGGTGGGTTAAGTGTCTTGCCCAAGGACACAACAACAGCATTCATCTGTGGGAGTTGGAATCGCACCACTAACCTGTGGGTCAATGGATTTTACCGCTCAACCAACAATGTTCACATCGAGAGCGGGATTCAAACAGCCAACCCTTGGATCAGTGGACAAACACTCTACAAAATGAGCTACTGTCGCCCACAGGCAGCTTGTCAAGACCTTTACTACGATGTAAATACTTCACCGGAGGAAGCTTCTTTAGAAAAGTAGGTATTTGTGTCTTGAAGCTAACACTAACTGAAATTAAAATGAATTAGTGATGTTAAATAGAGCTACAATCTGAATGATTTTGCACAGAAAAACAATTGACTTGTCATTAGATGTAGTTTCATAAAGTTGTTTTTGTCTTATTTGAGATTTAGATTAGGTTAGCATTAGCATTAGCTTTGAGACACAAATACCTACTTTTATAAACACACACATTTCCTCCGGTTAAGTGCTTACATCGACGTAAAGGTCTTAACATGCCGTCTGTGATCATCCATCTGTCTGATCATAGACTGTATAAAGAAGTGGACTAAGTGAGTGTGACGTCACCCATAGTGTTTGGCTCCAGTCAAATGAAGCTCATCGAGGCTAGAGCAGTTATAGGGGCCAATTTGCAGCCAAGTTCCGACTGCGAGTATCATAGCAACCAAAGAGCCAATCCGGAGCCAGACTGTTGAAGGTAACATCTTTCCCGCCCGCACCTCTAGTTTAGCAGGGAGCGAGCGCTTAGTGGGAGCAACCTCTGGGAAAGAAGGAACCTGACTTGTCTGTTATTAATGTTCATATCTTGGTTTACGGACAAAATAGAGAAATGAAAACACCAGGATCATGTAGAGCGGGTTAATACAAACATTTTAAGCCCAAAATGACCAGGCTCATTGCAGCAGTTACAGAGAGAGGGGTGACAATTTTTCAGTGTAAAGTGAATTCGAGCCAGAGTCGATGAAGTCAGAAGTGCGCCCATGCTCACTTCCTATATGGAACATGGCGGCTAGCAGGTTAGCTATGTCCATCTATATATACTGTCTATATATCTGATATTTAAATATTGATTCATTTTAGCACGACTCTGCTAAATCCTCATAGGGAATGAATGGTGCTGGAAGAGCAGCTCCACACTTTTTGAGAGAACTGGAACTCCATGAAAAGGGTCTATAGTTCAAGCAAAATTTCAAGATCTTATCAACATCTAACCATAAACGGTAAAATTCTGGCTAATTAAAAATAGTCTTGAATTTCCTATACAAAGTTATTATATGAAAGCTACAGGTTACTAAATGCCATGAACCTGACATGAAATTTTCCTTCCATGATTTGGTTCATTCATTCACCAAATCACCACCAGATTAACTTGATCAGATTACACCAGATTAATTCACCAAAAAACTGCTTTTAACTTTAATCTTCAACTTCCATCTTTTTTTTTTACACAAAAACATTGGTGCCAAGTCTTAAATTGAAATGCGTAATTCCTTAATTTTAAGTCGTTACTTAGTTAATGTGTCTGTAAATTGGATTAGCAGTTCATTCATGGGTAAAAGTCCCAAAAGGATCCTGTAGTGATAATAATAACAATAGTAATTCAGACCACAGCTTTAAAATTTTAACTTAAAACTTTAGTAAACAATGCGATTAAATTACAGTAAGTGGAATTTTAAGAATATAAACTGTACTTACTCTGTTTGGTCACGTTGTTGAGTCCTGTTTTGACCTTGGATTTTAAATTGAGCTACTAATTTTCACATTTTTCTAATTATTAAACCGACAAATTCTTCATTTCCAAAGTTTACAACTCCAACTTCATTATTCTTCAAATTTCTTGTAAAAAATCTAGTGTAAAAGGCTAAAAAATCTGCCAAATCAGGTTCCGGTAGCTGAATGTTGTTGTCGGGGAGATTTAGCATTAGCTGTTAGCATTAGCTCAGAGGATTAGCTTCATCCCATTAGCCTTTGTCCAATCTGTGACTCAGACTTAACTTTTGAGAGTGGAGCTGAGAAAGCTGGTTATTTTTACGGATTTGTACACACAGATATATATAGAAAGAGTCCAAAACTGTGCTAATTTGAGATTTGAGGTTTTAACTCTGTTCTAATGTAGTAATGTAGCATCCCCCCGCACAGTTCACAACACTCTGTTCCACCTCATGACATAATCAGGTGGTAATCCAGAAGTCCTCCTCTGGGTTTTTAAAGTTCACACACCACTAGAGTCATCATTTAAGTGTTGAACTAGCCCTCACTACATGCAGATTTGATGTTTTAGCTGTTGTTTTTAGCTTGATTCAAACTGCTTTGCCCCTCAGTGCTCCATCTGATACAATCCCAGTGTCCTCTGCTGTGTTGGCCTGAGTTGTCCCTTCTACATCTACACATCATAACTTGGGACGATCCAACCACAGCCACTCATGTGTATCACATGACTCTCAAATCCAGAACACATCTCCAAAACTCTGTATCTTTCAGAACTAAATATATAACGCCTTTTATCTGAGATAAGTAAGTTTGGCGCTTCCATTGTTGATTCTGTAGAAATCTTCTGTTTCTCAGTCCCTTTTATACGTGTTAGCCGCCACATGGTGCACAACAGTCTCCCCCACTCTGGTTCTGGAAGTTAACTGTCAATACATTTCTCTCATAGGCTTTTTGAAAAATAAAATATTTAAAGTTCAAAGGCAGGAGGTTAACCAGCTATATGTTGTTTTAAGTCCAAAAAACACATT
>KN470081.1:0-14296 GCA_000787095.1 Periophthalmodon schlosseri
TGTCTGAAAACGCTGTTCTAAAGCTGTACTAGTGTCCAAAACATTCCTGCATGTGAATACTAGTGATGCCAAAGGGTTTGTGAGACCTAGGGACTAGTTAAAGACCCATTTTTTTCCCATGTATTTGAGCAAAATATGTCTTGCCCCAGTACAGATATATTGTATAAGCAGCTCTTGAGGTCAAAATAAATTCACTGTGTGTTGTCTGTATTTAACTATAAAGCATGTTAATGCTGGACAATTAGGAAGTGCATGATAGCATGCTAGTTGTTCTTAACTTTACCATCATGCCAAAACTCCACACTGGTCTCTGAGAGTTGTGAAAAGTGCTTATAAACTCATTGCGGTGAATAATTAGGATGCTCACAATGCTAAAGGTAAGTGAGGAATAACTTGGACCACTGCAAACCGTCTAAAATGAACTACGGTAGTTCTGTTTTTCACATTTTAAAGACCGATATCACCTTTAAAATCATTGAAATACTTCCTCCTTTCAGGGTTTGAAAATCAGGTTCCTCATCTTTAAAACTAAGTTGACAAACAGGGCCCTTGTGTTAATAGAGGTTTCAGTGTGTTTTGGACAACTCTCCCATTGGCTGTGTCCTGTGGGTGTGGGGACAGTAATACAGAGTGTGGTGTGGTGTGTGTGCGGTGTACAGACTCACGGGAGGCTCAGTGCTCAGCCTGGAGTGTAAGTCCACACCGGGACCAATGAGCACGTGCCAGCTCACAGGGCTTAAGCGCTCACACATAATCTGCTGCTGTTGGGGTGTGCAGGGGAGGAGCCTGCTATTGTCATGACGACAGATCAAACACTGGAGATACCGATTCATGTTTCTTTTTTTTACTGTTCCAATGAATGAGCCTAGCCTAGCCAAGCCTGTTGATCTTGTCAATCAGTCAGTTGAAAAACATGTTAGTAATGATGTGACTAGACTGGTTAAGGTGACGCTTCCTGGGCGCCTGAAGCTCTCACTGTGGTAAGACCTGATTTGAATGATCATGAGAGTAAAGGCATCATCTGCATACAGCACTGAGCAGTCCTGGTGTAGCCCAAAGAGCTCCACACATGTGAGAAACCAGCAAAGGGACATTTGAGCCGACACACAGAGCCGACACACAGAGCCGACACACACACAGAGCCGACACACAGAGCAGACACACAGAGCCGACATACACACAGAGCAGACACACAGAGCAGACATACAGCGCACACACACACACACACACAGAGCAGACACACACACAGCAGGTACAACAGACCCTGTTTTGGACAGGACAGGATGTGTGTGTCTAGCTACAGAGAGAGAGAGAGAAGAGGAGGAGAGGTCAGAGGTCACTGAGGAGGAGAGAGAGAACAGGCTCTTTGCACAGCAGCACAGTGTAGGTGGACAGTGTCTGTGGTAGGGACATCCTGATCCAGCTTTTTTGGCTCCTAATCTGATACCGATTTTTTTAGATATGCAATTGCCAATACTGATCCGATACAGATCTTCTTATTTTTAGTGATATTATTTACATAATTTAGGCTGTGCCTTTAGAAAGTAGTAGTATTCTATGGTGAATTTAGCCCCAGTAGAAAAAAAGTATTACCAGATTTTAAAAAGGCCTACTTAAAAATAGCCTAATAATTTGTTATGATATTGTAAAATAATGTCTTAAACTCTTCCACAGCACAGCAGCTTCAGAACATAGTGACAGAGACATATTCAGTGTTTTATCTCTCTATTTTTAAAGTCAGTGTTTTTTCACCATATTATTCATGTTTGAGGCCTGTAAAAAGAGGAGAAGTCTGCTCTAAGCACTAATATACTACTTAACACTTAATATATGTAAACAAGTTGGGCAATCCGCTCTGCTCCTCTGCCCAATTAGTCCAAAGTTTCGTTTTCACTCTTAAGACTCAGTGAAGACATCGCAGAGGTAAAACAAATACTATCTCTGTCATTAATAATGTTTTAGCTGTTTTAGAGCCTCCTTGGTCTTTGTTTAAGCTGCTCTGGGTGTTAGCAGTGTCATCTGCCTGCGGAAGACGCTATTTGCTGTATCAGCCCAATCTATTCACCAAATCCGATCCAAGCTGATGCTCTGAAAATGCCTAGATCGGTGACCGCTACGATACAGTATCGGATCAGGACATCCCTAGTCTGTGGACAGTATGTGTTGGTCAGTGGACAGTGTTTGTGAACAGCGTATGCGAGGAGGCCTGCAGTAGGCTATAAGAGGGAGATTTCTGTTTCATTTTTTTAAGGCCAGATACTTGAAATGTCAAACTAAAAAGGTGTCATTTCACGGCGTAACCTGTAATGCACACTCTAAACATTTACTGTACAGATTAAGTGCTGAAGTATTCTGTGTACATTGCTGGCACTGCATGATGTTTGTGTGGAGTCTCTAACAGGAGAGCTCCACTGAGGACCAGGTGTGTCCTGGTCCCAGAGGGATCCTGTGCTTTCTATTGGGGGAAACCTGAGACCTTCTGGTCATGTGGCAGGAGTGCTGACTACTCACCTTTGTTTCAGATGGAAGAATTACTGGATCCGGGGAGTGCTGTCCGTAGCCATGATTGGGGGCTTC
The DNA here is from genome assembly GCA_000787095.1 of Periophthalmodon schlosseri. Taxonomy (NCBI): domain Eukaryota; kingdom Metazoa; phylum Chordata; class Actinopteri; order Gobiiformes; family Gobiidae; genus Periophthalmodon; species Periophthalmodon schlosseri. The sequence continues at coordinate 2,578 of KN470081.1, forward strand.
TTTCTCATCATCTACCTGGGCCCCATCACTCTGATCCTGGTGGTATGTCTGCCTCTGCCTCTATCTACACCTATCTCCCCCTGTCACTCCCTGTCCTCACCCGTGTCCCCTTATTGACACCTGTGTACCACTGTCTACACCTGTGTCCCCCTATTTACACCTGTGTCCCCCTGTCCTCACCTGTGTGCCCTTGTCTTCTCTTGTCTCCCCTTTACATGGGTGTGGGTTTGTCATGGATAATAGCAAACAAAATTTCGACTCTGTCAACTGCAGAAAAGTTTTAGAGTGGCAACGATTTGCTGCTCATTCAAGAGGCTTCTTCAGTTCTGCTCATGGATAATGCAAATCAGCTGCCATGTGGTACTAAAAACTATTTCTCAAGGTTGGCTGGTCTGCTGGTCTTTGTCTCTCTCCCCATCACCCTCTCTCCCTCCCTTTCTCTCTGCCTGTCTCTGTCCCTCTCCCTCTCTCTGCCTGTTTCCCTCCTTCTCCCCCTCTCTAACCTCCTCTTCTTCCTCCTCTTCCTCAGGTCATGACGGTCCAGATCAAGTGCTTCCAGGAGATCATCACTATTGGATACAGAGTGTACCGCTCGTATGAGCTGCCCTGGTTCCGCACACTCAGCTGGTACGGCCAAGACATTTCACACACACACACCGGGCCTCTGCATTATGAGCCGGGCACACACACACACACACACCAGGCCTCTGCATTATGAGCCGGGCCCACACACACACACACACACACCAGGCCTCTGCATTATGAGCTGAGCACACAGACAAGGCTCAGACCAGCTCCACATGTGAAGTAGATAAACAGAGATAACAATGTGCTAGCGCCGCTGCTCAGAGATATGACATGGACTATACTGTTGCCACAATTAGGGATGGGCCAATATGGATTTTTTTTTTTCTTTTCGCAACAAAATGTATTTATCTGGGATATAGATTCATATTTTCAATCTGCTCAATAAGAGAAATCTGATGCACTGAGGACAAACTGGGAATGACACATGGCCACATGACCGATACCGATATTTGGGGAAATCCTCTGATATTGCTGATAACTGATAAACAATCAATACTGCAATACCAAACTCGATGTAGATGCTCAGGAAAAAGATTGATTCTTGATATTTGTTTTTATTAATTAATAAGTCATTTTTTAGACAATAGATTTTTTTTAATGCCACAGATTAAAATAAATTAATATTGAATATTATTTGTTTTTTATAAGTCACAATTAAATCCAACTGAAAATCGGGTTCAATGAGGAAAACATATTGAGCACAATATGTGTGCAAAATCTTAAGTTGTGTTACAGTTCAAGTTGCACTACCTAACTTTTATCATGTTATGGCTTGGCCTGGAATATTCCGCTATATGGCATTAAACGTCACTCTCCATGTGTACAAGCAGGTCACTCACCAGGCCATATCTATGGAGCTGCAAGCCTGCTTTCAGTAACATTGCATATTTTTTTAAGGTATAGGTTAGGTAAGGTATACTAAAGAATATACTTGATACTCAATACCGATTCTGATACCATAATGATAATAAAAAAACAGTCTTTATTTATACAATAGAATGTCATTTGTAACATTAACTCATAATACTTTCTTTTCTATTCCTATGCGGCCTTATATCTGTGTAATCCCTCAGTCGTCCAGTAGGTTCCATAGTGGTCCATGGGCGTGTACTAGTCTATGTGTCTTATACTTGTTCTGATACAGCTCAAGATCATTCTATCATATTCAGGAGTTCATTTTTGTAGTATCGATACCCGCTCAAATGAATATCTTTTTTCTGATATTTTCTGATATATATCTTTTTTATCTGATTTTCAATAAAATTCAAGAAAATTTCAGGCAGAGCAATAATTTCTCCATGGAGACAAGCAAGCAGTGGGACCCCTACAACATAAGTTCCATAGTGCACTTTAAATATCCTTTATTACACTAAATTGACTCTTTAAGCCATGTTATAATGTTGTTAACAGATACATTTTACCTTTAGTTCAGTAGATACCGGCAATTCCTGGGGTGAAATCATCCAAATGATACTAGTGAAGGTTTATGGAGTTCCTTCCTGTATTACCACATGACATCATAATGTGGAACACAGTGATTTCTGTTTGAGAGAAGAACTCAGCCTAAATTTGCAGGTTTGTGTGTTAAACATGTGTGAATGAAACAAAACACAACACTGGATATGTTTTTGATGAGGAAACAACATTATAACATAGATCAGTAAACAGTGGAATATGGGCCCTGTTCATATGCAGTTTGACTATGTGGCCCCATAAGCAGACTTCCTCCACGTGTTTGCGTACTGTATTTGGACTTTGGAGGGAGTGGACTTGAGTCTGTGTGTGTCTCCTCAGGTACTTCCTTATCTGTGTCAACTACTTCTTCTACGGGGAGACACTCGCCGACTACTTTGGCGCCCTGGTGCAGAGGGAGGAGCCTCTGACCTTCCTGTCGCGATACCACCGCTTCATATCCTTCGCCCTGTACCTGGCAGGTGAGGCCCTGCCAAAGATCTACTGGAGAGTGCAGTCACATGCCCTCCACACACTGTACTTACTTCTCACTGCAGCCTTTCACCTTCATTTAGGTACTCATTTCAGTTTAGCATCCAAGTAATCAATATAGTAATATCAGAGGTGGGGAGTACTCAGTTACATTTACTTGTGTAACTTCTTAAAGAAATTGTACTTTTCACAGTACTCTTCTAGCAGCATACTTTTAATCCTACTTGAGTAATATATCGTATAGAGTAACTTCTCTTACTTGAGTAAAAGTTGTGGTTACTCTTCTCACTGTAAGTCTACAAGTGACAAAAGCTTTATGTTGACAATATGAAATTATTTTTGAACATTGTGTTTCTTGCACCGCTCCTTCAGATATGATTTAGTTTGTCTCATTTTTGTGTCTATCCTTTGAAAATACCAGATTTTTGTGAATATTTCATGTTTTGTTCTTCTAATTAGATTAACTTTAAATTATAAATCAGATGTTATGTCCCAAGTTACTCTTGCGTAGTACTTTTCCCAAATACTTTCTTAATTTCTTGTGCCACTATTTTGTACTTCTACTTCAGTAATATAATTTGAAGTAATGTTGTGCTTACTTGAGTACAGTTTTTTGCTACTCTGCCACCTCTGAGTAATATGCTGTGAACTACTTTGTTAATAAGGGGTATTTTTTTATATTTAAAACTATTATTGACATAAAAAAGGTCATTGCTGTGTGTCAGATGCCATGACAACATTACATTGCCCTATAATATGTATTAACAAAGCTCACTGAAGCCATTTAAACACTTCACATGATTTTATTTTATTTTATCCATGTAGTTTGTTATACTTTATCAAAACTATTTTTGAAATGGTAACTAATATTAAAGCTCATGCTTAGTATTTGGAGTTTCCACTTGGTAATTCTCCTTAAAACTTAACTTAACTAGAAACAGTTAACACTAAAAACACCATTTACTTTTCACTTTCATTTACACATGTTAAGTCCTACCATACACAGTGTAATTGTGACTAAATCAAACTTAGATAAAGGTACACTACCAGTCAAATGACACACCTCCTCATTCAATGTTTACTACTTTCTACACTGTAGATACATGAAGACATCAAATATATGATGTGAGATATATTGAATTATGTAGCAAAGAAAAAAGTGAAATAATACTCCTAAAGATTTTTTATATTTTATATGCAAATTATCCACCCTTTGGTTTGTTTACTGCTCTGCAAAACCCTAGCCTTCTGTCAATGAGCTTCATGATGAAGTCTCCTGAAATGGTTTTCACTTCACAGATGGGCCTTGTCAGGGTCAAGAAATGCCTAAAGTGCAAAGCAGTGATCAAAGCAAAGGGTAAAGGTTATTTTTTTTTATAATCTAAATCTAAAAGAAGTTTTGAGTTATTTTGAGTTAATTTTTTGTTACTACAGTCCATGTGTCCATTCTTAGTTTTGATGCCTTCAGTGAGAATCTACAATGTAAATAATCATGGAAATAAAGAAGAAACATCAGTGAAAGGGTGTGTCCAAACTTTTGACTGGTCGTGTATAACTTTAATAAATATAACATTATAGTCATGCATTGTTGTTTGTAATATTTGTGTGGTTGTGGTGTGGGACGAGACACAATTTCCACAAGACGAGACAAGACTAGGTCCACGAGACCAAAGATACGATTTTGGCATAAATGGTGCGGGCAGGTTCACAGTTTTGGCCTCGCCATTTTTGATTCACTTTATTTAATATTTTGCTGTCATTTTTTACTGCAGCTTCTCAAGAAACGTAAGACTTGTGGCAGTCTTGTCTTGTGAAATCTTGTGGCATGAGATGTTGTCTCATCCCTAGTACTTGTCCTTGTAAAGTCCATGTGATTTGATAGTCAAACTAATGAGACCTGTGTGTGTGTACTGATGTGTACTGATGTGTACTGGTGTGTACTGGTGTGTACTGATGTGTACTGATGTGTACTGATGAAGCATGTTGTCTGCTCTCCACAGGGTTCTGCATGTTTGTGCTGAGTTTAGTGAAGACACATTACCGCCTGCAGTTTTACATGGTGTGTATGTAACTCTCCGTCCTCTGTCCACACTCCTCCTTGCCCTTCTCTTTCTCCTCTTCAGCACACCTTTAAGGCCACTCACTGTAGCTATATTTCATTTACTCTTAGTGGCTTAATCAGTATGACACTTAAGGGAACTCTATGTAAGATTTTGATTTTAAATTCCATAAACATGACCCAACTATGTTCCCAAATACGAGGTAAACATGTTCAAATCAAATAGCTTTTACTGATAACTATTGTAATGCTGATTTATTCTTACTTATAAAAACATTGGACATGATGGTTATGTTGTTTGTTATGATTTGGTATTTTGGTTCTTATGGCGATTATCCAATCAGAAAGCAGAATGAGCCTCACATGAGTTTCTCATTTGGGTTGCCAGTTTCAATGTTGAAATCCAGTCGATTTAAACCTAAAAGGACTCTCTCTGATCCGAATAGTCATTACTTAAACCCCAGCACCTGCAGCCAATCATGGATCAGTGCTAGTGCAACCTCTGCAGTTCAGCAAGAGAATTCTGGAGGCTCTGAGCTTTCATATGAGGCATGGTCTGTCCATATACTGAGAATGAGAAAAACATGTTTGTGTCCTCTAGCTGCAGGTTAAGGCACTGGCAACACAGGTTCCGTTGTAGTTGTAGTACCTTTTTTTTTTTTTAAACAGTAAGAGCGCAGGATACATACAGTTCCTTTAAGTTTTGGGTAGATATCACACATTCCCCTTCCTGTGTCCATAGGTATTGACAGTGTGGGTACATTGAATAGTGCCATCTGGTGGTTTAAAAAAGAAGTAAGGTCAAGGCTCAAAGCTGGACTCTTTCATGCAAAAATGTGAACACTAAACCGTGATGCATGTGCTGTGATAACTAACAAATATGAGGCAATTAAGCACACATTCAGCCTGCCCTGCTCCACAATCAATCAGGCTATCATTTGAATGGCTATTTGTGACAGTTATAAATAAGAAACCGACAAAGCAAAATGTTTGCACACAGAGGAATAGGCCTTTCTTCATTTTCCCTTAACCAGTCACTGTGAACTTTAGTGTGGCACAACTCACACTTAAACTGAAATGACTGAATTAGATACTTTCAGATACTTTATATTAATCTTTAGGTGAACTCTACCATACCACTGACACCATGTGTGTTTTAAGTGTTAAAATACAAGTGCATATGGAAAAATAGTATATATGCATTTCTCTGATATGTTAATCGAGCTGTCAATCAAACAAGAAACTTACATACTGTACCTTTAAAGACATATTTACCATAATTAGGTTTTATTAATCAAATTAAAAGTTAGAATGAGCAACTTTATTTACAAATTTCAGAAATAAAAAATGTTATGCCATTACTGCCTGTTCAAATGAAGCCTTTTGATCCTTAAATGTTCAGGCAATTCCTTTTTGACCTCACATAAAGGCCTGTAGTCTTCATGTCTCCTCTCACCCTGACCCTTCTCTGCACCTGTGCCTGGCTTCTGTCCTCTGTCCCCCACATGTCCCTATCCTCAGAGTGGACGTCCCTGCTCGCTCACTGACCACAGCCCCTCTCTGCGCCTGGCTTCTCTGTCCTCTGTCCCCCACATGTCCCTATCCTCAGAGTGGACGTCCCTGTGTGCTCACTGACCACAGCCCCTCTCTGCTCCTGTGCCTGGCTTCTGCACTCTGTCCCCCACATGTCCCTGTCCTTAAAGTGGATGTCCCTGTGCGCTCTCACTGACCACTGCCCCCTGTGTGTCTGTGTTGCAGTTTGCCTGGACCCATGTGACCCTGTTGCTGGTGGTCACCCAGTCCCACCTGGTCATCCAGAACCTGTTTGAGGGCATGATCTGGTAAAGACACACCACTACACTCATGTTTTTATCATGAAGTAGAGCAGGGCAAAAGTCAAAGTCAGTATTTGCTGTTTTGTAAGGTGAACTATGTAATTTTTCTGCTTGTCTCCATGGAGATGTCATTGCTTTGCCTGGAATCATGCACTGTTGGTATATAATGATTCTTAAAATGTGAAAAACAGAAATACATTATTTTATTATTTTAAATGGCTTGCAGTGGTCCAAAGTTATTCCTCATTTATCTTTTGCATTCTTGGCATCCTAATTATTCACCATGATGAGTTTATAAGTGCTTTTCACAACTTTCAGAGACCAGAGCAGAGTTTTGCCATCAACGTCTAACATTCTAACATTCTAACGTGCACTTCCTGATTATTGGACAATTAAACGTCTCATAATGCAGACAATACACAGCTGACTTATTTTGACCTCAAGAGCTGCTTACACAATATATCTGTTCTGGGGCAAGACACATTTTGCTCAAATGCGTGGGGAAAAATCAGGTACAGGGCCTTTAAGTTGGCTATTTCCTGAGCAATAAAACACTTGTAATTGCATAAATGCAAGATAATGCCATACTGTGGAACATTCTAGGCAAAGCATTATCTTCTAAAGTATGACATAAGACTGAAATGTAAACTGCCAAAGCGCCATGTGTATGTGAGCCTATGAAGTGTCCTTGGAGCAGCTGTCTCTGACCAGTGATTGTGTTGGGCAGGTTCATCGTGCCCATCTCCATCGTGATCTGCAACGATATCATGGCCTACCTGTTCGGCTTCTTCTTTGGGAGGACTCCTCTCATTAAGGTCTGCCTCGACACACACACACACGACATACACAATATACCTGAGTGTCCGAGCAGAGGCATAAATCACTATGGTAACACACATCAGTAGTATGTCTGTGTAATCCCTCAGTCATCCAGGTCTGATCCATGGTAAAAGCCAAAGCTAAATCTGTTAACTGGACAAAAAGTTGTAGGAGTGAAGACGTTTCGCTGCTTATCCAAGTTCTGGTCAGATTGCTGATGGACACTGCCTTATATCTAACTGAAGGGAGGAGCTAACTACACTGAAACTGTAAACAGCTATTGTTTACAGTTTCAGCCTGACGAGCCTCCGTTCAGCCTTAATGGCCCTGGCTAGTTCTATTGTTCTCTTTGTTTCCTTTGTTTCCTTTGTTTGCTTTGGGTCTGAGGATGGGGTTGTATATTGGGGACAGGTAATGTCTAAGGCCCCCCTGTTCAATGAAGGATTGTCTTTCGTAACAAGCCTTCACAGCAGTAGTAGGTCACTCTCTACTGTGTCCTCCAGGAGGGGGCACAGGACAGGAACACAGTATATTTGTAAATAAAATACAAACAGAAAAAAGACACAGCTCAGAAAGTCTGCTGTACACTGCTCTGTGTGTGTCCCTTAGCTGTCCCCAAAGAAGACCTGGGAGGGCTTCATCGGAGGATTCTTCTCCACCGTCGTGTTCGGCTTCCTGGTGAGACATGCTGTCCTCTCTGTAAAGAAGAAAGTAGGTCCACATCCAAAGAACTGTCTGCGGATCTACTGTCTACTCGACAGTTTGGATTTTTGGACCCAGCACGCATGCTTAACTGTTTTTGGATGTGAATGTCTGTCTGCACATACTATCCTGTTCTCTGACCCTCCGTCCTCTGCTGTCCCACTCTGTCCTCTGACCGTGTGTTTTATGACCCCCTGTCCCGTGACTGCCTGTCCCCTGACTGTGTATCCCCTGACCGTGTGTCCCCTGCCCGTGTGTCCTCTGACCGTGTGTCCTCTGACCGTGTGTCCTCTGACCGTGTGTCCTCTGACCGTGTGTCCTATGACCGTGTGTCCTATGACCCTCTGCTGCCCCCCTCTGTCCTCTGACCCCGTGTCGTCTGTGTCCCCTGGTGTCCACAGCTGGCGTACCTGCTGTCTCAGTTCCAGTACTTTGTGTGTCCTGTGGGCTACAACAGTGAGACCAACAGCTTCACCATCGAGTGTGAGCCGTCCTCCATCTTTGAGCTGCAGAAGTACACTCTGCCCACAGCACTGCAGAACACCCTGGGCTGGGTAAGAGAACACAAACACACCACACAAACACCCCATAAGAGCACCCCACACAGGGATACAGGGTTCCTTTAGGTAAAAATAACAAGTATAAGAACTTGTTTGTGCCCCATTCCTTACAATGTATTAACAACATGGACAACAGCTGTGGAGCCTGAGTGACTGACCAGTTCTCCATTTTTTCCTTTTTGTTTGGTTATGTCATGTCTGTATGTCAATGCTACTGACCCATGCTCTGAGCCAAATTTGTCCATGAGGAGAGGAAATAATAAATAAAAGAAAACCTAACCTAAACCACACACCCCATAAGAGCACCCCACAAGAGCACCACACACACACTGGGCGGGGTAAGAGTTAAGAATGGCCCACACATGATGGGACATGATAATCATAATGACATGTTTGCTTTGTGCAGGACACAGTGCAGCTGTATCCCTTCCAAATCCACAGTGTCTTCCTGTCGTCCTTTGCGTCTCTCATCGGACCCTTCGGCGGATTCTTTGCCAGCGGCTTCAAGCGAGCCTTCAAAATCAAAGTACAGTGTCCTCCTGTGTAATCATGTGACCTGCGTGCTCCTGTACAAACCCATGTTTGTGTGCAGGACTTTGCCAACACCATCCCAGGACACGGAGGCATCATGGACCGCTTTGACTGCCAGTACCTTATGGCCACCTTTGTGCACGTCTACATCGCCAGCTTCATCCGGTGAGTGTCCACAGACTGTCCCACCCCAGACTACACGTCCACCCAGCAGAGTATTTACTCACACTGTCCTCTGTGTATGTGTGATCACAGGGGGCCCAACCCGAGCAAGGTGCTCCAGCAGTTGCTCCTGCTCCAGCCCGAGCAGCAGATCACTATCTTCCACAACCTGCACTCCCACCTGAGGGAGCGGGGCCTGCTGCCGGCGCAGGCCTAGGCTACCTCCACACGTCTCTACTGGAGCAGCGTGAAGAAAGGCTGAGGGGGGCTGAAGGGGTTAATGGGGCTGAAGGGACTGTGGAGTGCCCCTTAGCACAGGACTCTGCACACATCACCTCCATCCTGGCGCTTTAGCTCCATCCCAAGGCAGCCGCTCTGTGTCCATCTGTAGGAAACTCAACACAAAGCATGTGAACTGTGTATATAAGACATTCATCTTAAACAAGTGAATATGTAGCTAGTCTCTGACAGCTGCTAAACCTGTCCATATGTACTGTTATGCAAACTACACAGGGATGTAGGAGTAGCTGTAGCATGACCTCTAGGACCTGATAGACTCAGACACTAGGACGTGTGAGGGCTGCTTGCGCTTCCTATAAGGGACTTTATATTAGCAAGTTGTTTTGCTCCAGTAGTTGATCCCTCTCTCATGTGTGCATGAGGCTAGCATGAGGCTAACCATAGATAAAAGCAGCCTGTTTTTAGAAAACAGTGAAAACAGTGGTGCCCCTGTAGTTAGCGCCCTCTACAGGTAGAAAAACAGGAGCATGTGGTGCCCCCTGCTGCCCTCTAGTGCCCAGCCCCCACTGCTCCCCTCTGTATTTTAAGCATTACATTTTTGAATGTAGATTTTATTTAATAATTATTTCCTGAACTGAATGACATAGTTTACCTAGCTCCTGTCTACTGTTTGCGACAATTGCTTGGGCACTGATAATTTAAGAATTGAAATGTATTTATGATGTACAGAGTGGACGAGCCTGAACCAAAGCACTGACTGTCCTTCTGGGACACGCATGTCCCCTGGGACAGCACACGCATGTCCTCTGCCCTCTGGACTCAGCCTTTCTATTTATTTTACAGCACCCCTGGCTTTACTTTGCTGTATGTTGTGTGTACTAGGCTCATGTTTGGAGTGTGGGAGGACAGCACATATGCAGTAGTGCACATGTTTAATGCTTGAAGGCTCCTGTAGTCCTGTGGGATCACTGGGAACAAACTATTTAAGGGTTTTAGACTTTCATTTTTGCAATGAAGAAATAAGAAGTGTATTTAATGGGAGAGAATGTTCTCTTTGGGGACTGTAAGCACACAGAGGCTTGTGTGTCTGTGGGGAATAAAGTGGGTTTCTGTACTGGCGTCTGCTTTCCTTTAGACATCGGTTTAACCACCTACAGAGGAGATACTTTGAGGAAATCACATCAGGAAGAATTCCCCCAGGATGCACAAAACAGTACATGACCTACTCATACAGAATACAGAAAAAAGACATTTATTAGACTATAGACAGTTATATTTACAAGTAAACCAGGCAAATAAAGGATATTTCTCTATGGCTTAGTGTGAGCAGGAAATGTACTAGGATCAGAATAGGAACACTGGGTTAAACGCATGCTCTGAGGCTAAGTGTCTACAGCGATGTAGGACGGCGTGGAGCCCCCCTCAGAGGAGAAGGAGCGAAACTGAAGGAGCAGCAGGTGAACCAGGGCCAGCAAGAGGTTCAGAAGCAGACGCAGCAGCAGAAAGGCCAGGGGCACGGTGAGCTCCATCAGGTGGAAGATGGGTGCGCTGAACTGACTGAGCACACAGGTGAGCAAGAAGGTGCCCAGGGCCACAGAGGGGTAGAGCCAGAGCTTAGCCAGCATGAGCAGATGCTCACAGCCCCCATAACGCACACTGGGCTGCAGACACTCGTGCTGGTTGTACAGGGCCACCACCCAGATGCACAGCTGGAACAGCCCCGCGAAGAAGATTATGACACAGCTGATCTGGATGGCCTCCAGCTCGTTCTGCGAGTGCCGGGGGAACTCGTGTGTTAGCTGGTAAGCTAGCGGCAGTCCACCCACAAAGGCCAGGCAGAGGGTGTTGAGCAGACCCATGAGGCGCGTCACTTTGGTCACATGGAGGAACAGAGAGTGATGCACAAACCAGAGGAGCCCCACAGTGACAAAGGAACCGAAGTACGCCAGGTACTCAGGGCCATAGGAGCGCAGAGCTGACACCAGACTGCCATTGAAGCGCTGAGAGACCAGCAAGGGGTCCGGGACGTTGTCCTCACTGTGGACACAAACACACCTGATATGAGCATACTCTAAGAGACAGACTACACTCTCTTAAGTACATATAGACATGCATGAGACCCAGTGTAGGCTCTGCTGCAGCTCACCAGATGTCCAGGATGAGCAACGTGGCCACGATGGCGTACACTCCGTCACTGAACGCCTCCAGACGCTCTTTACTCAGAGGCTCATGAGGCAGGAATGAGTACAGAAGCAGCTCCTCAGGAGACTCCTCCACTG
>KN470081.1:17138-52333 GCA_000787095.1 Periophthalmodon schlosseri
AAAAAATTATTTCAAATAAATATCATTATTTCTAACCTTGTCAATGTCTTGACTATATTTTCTATTCATTTTACAACTCATGTGGTAAATAAAAGTGTGACTTTTCATGGAAAACCCAAAATTGTCTGGGTGAACCCAAACTTTTGAACGGTAGTGTATGTTTTAATGAGGGAACAATATTCTAACATGGGTACAAGCTCAAAAATGTCACTTTTGCATAATATGTGTTCTTTAAGTTTAAGGTTTAAGGTCCCCAGGAAATTAGTGTAAATCAGTGTAATGTCAGCAAGAAGCATTGAAACACAATGTGTGTGTTTGTGTGTGCGGATGTGTGTGTGTGTGTGTGTGTGAGAAACGTTACCTGCACCAGCCCAATGACCATGACACAGCCACAAAAGAGCAGGATTCCCAGGATGTGCTCGGGGAAGGCCGCCATCAGAGAGAACTGGACACAAGAGGACAGCACTGAGCTGGAGAACAAGATGTGACTGCATTCTGACATCAGGGGAAAATATAATTAAAAACAATCTGTCATTTACTTGTGAATATCAAGAACTGAAGGCCTACATCATGTTTCTCTGAGTTTGATGAAATATCTAACATTACTGAGACAGTGTAATCCCTGTTTTTAATGTTATTGAGTTTTTTCCTGGTTTAGCTGTTGGAGTTGGAAGTACTTACAGTGTAGGGCAGGAGGGTGATGAGCATCATACACACCTGTCACACAGAGCAAACACTTGTATCAGCACTTACATTTGGTACTAGAACTGAACAATACTAAACATCATTTATTCTATAATAGTATCTTTAAGACTCTATGTAGAACCTCATAATCCACGTGGTTAATTACATCAGGAGTACATTTATGCTCAAATGATATTAGCGTATGGGGACAGGTGCAGGTGGCTAATCTCACATGCCTCATGCCTATATAGACACACTTAGTACTTTTCACCATTCAGAATGACATTTGGTTTTTAATTGTTAATTGCTATGGCAACTAGTGTGTGTCACAATTAGGGTTGTCAAAAGTATTGAAAATCAGATAGTAATTAATACTACAACTAGTATTGAAACTAGATACTCATTTGAGCAGATACTAAAAAAGTCACATTCACAGGACAGAAATGAACCTTTCCTGAATAACTTTAGAATGATCTTGAGCTGTATCTTTCACAAGTATAAGACACATAGACTAGTACACGCCCATGGACCACTATGGAACCTACTGGACGACTGAGGGATTACACAGATATAAGGCCACATGGGAATATAAAAGAAAGTACTATGATTTAATGTTGAAAATCTCATTCTATTGTCTAAAGAAGGTTTTTTTGTTGTTGTTTTTTTTCCTCGTGGCATCAGAATCAGAATTGATTATCGAGACTATTCCTTAGTATCGAAATCGATTTTGAAACGTTTGTATCATGACAACATTGGTCACAATACTAAAATTTCAAACTTTACTTTAATTCGAAGAAAAAGCTTGATGCTGATACCACAAAGATAATGAAAACACATTTTATCTGGATTATACATTGTCATTTTCAACCCAAAATAACTGAAGTTTCTATCATTTTACCACTCGCACTTCACAGCAAGAACGTCACGAAATCAACTCCACATGTGAGTTAAATTGTCAGTGTACATCTGTTTTAAATGGCAGCCTACGTTGCACGTCATATTCTATATATGGTCCTGGTGTTTATGTGACAGGACTCACCAGGTTGAAAAGTGCCAGGTAGTCATCGATCCGTACGACCACCTGGAACAGTCTGAGCAACATCAACAACAACAGAGGTAAACAAAAGCAGTATACACAAGCAATAAACAAATCATATGAGGAGAGAGAGGAGAGAGGGAGAGAGAAAAGAGGTGGAAAGAGAGGGAGAGAGAGAATAGAGACCTGCTGTGAGCTGCCCATGCCATGGACACGATGAGGAACGTCATGAGGTACACGGCGATCTTTGTGGAGAGCAGCACCTGCAGACTCTGCCTCAGCTCCTGCAACACACACACACACACACATATACGTTAGAACTCTCATACACACAGGCACACACATTAGAATCAAAACTAGAACTCTCTCACACAAACACACAGAATCATAACGTGTATGTGTGAGTGTTGGTGGTGGTGAGAGTGACCGATGGTGCAGATTGGTAGCCTCGCTTCAGTCTGCCCCAGAGCAGCTGTGGCTATAGTGGCTTACCACCACCATGTGTGGAGTGAATGAATAATGACTACAGTGCAGAGCTATGAAAGGCTTAAACAGCATGTAAGGCATTGTAATTATTTAGGACATGTGAGGAGGACCTTACCTCGTTGGTCTTCACTGGAGTGTGGGCCACAGGGAGGATCTGGAGGAGAGCACAGAGTTAGAGGAGCAACACAATCACCTCCACACTGTGACTGTAATTATTATCACTTTAGTTTATCACTTTAGTCTGGAGTATATATTGTGGAGAGAGATACACATGGCCTTAAAGGAAATGGAAGATAAACATGACCTAACTGTGTCTCCAGATACGAGAAGAACATGTTCACATCAAATATAGCTCTTCCAGGTAATAGTACGGATTATATTCTTAGTTACAAAAACACTGGGCATGATGTCCCATTTATTTATATTCTAATTTGAGATGATTAACAGAAAGCAGAATGAGCCTCTCATAAGTCTCTCATTTGGGTTGCCAGTTTCAATGCTGAAATCCAGTTGATTTAAACCTAAAAGGACACTCTCTGATCTGAACTGTCACTACCTAAACCTGCTGGTGCCCAGAGTCAGGACTAAACATGGGGAATCAGTGTTTCAGTTTTATGCAGCTAAAACCTGGAACAATCTTCCTGAAGATGTGAGACAGGCCTCTACTTTGACAATGTTTAAATCCAGGCTCAAAACAGTTCTGTTTAACTGTGCATATGACTGAAAGGGTTTTATTCTGCACTTTTCTCCTTTAATGTAAATTTTATGATGATTATTTGTGATTATTTATGTTTTGATTTGTTGTATTGTGATTTTAATGTCTTTCTTATTCTGTAAAGCACTTTGAATTACTTTATGTACGAATTGTGCTATACAAATAAACTTGCCTTGCGTTGCCTAAACCCCAGCACCTGCAGAGGCTGGACTTGCAGCACTAATGATTGGCCGAGAATGAGAAAAACTTGTATGTGTCCTCTATCTGCAGATTAAGGATCTGGCCAGCCCAGGTTCAGTCGTGATTGTAATAGCTTTTTTTAAAACAGTAAAAGCGCAGGCTACAGACAGTTCCATGAAGTGAATGAAAATAGGCTGGACTGAGCCTGTTGCTTACTCCGCGGCTGCTGCTCTCCTTACAGGCGCAGGACTCACCATGACCGTGGCTATGATGGAGATGAGCGCGTCGCTGTAGGCCAGCAGTCTGTGGGAGGACTGGCTGCTGCTGGAGCCCTTCGTTTCGTCCGGGGACATAACCTCCGATACCCGGCCCGAGGGGGTGCGTGAGCCCGTCTTCTCCATGTCCTCCTCTGTGTGCTGCTCTATCACCTCCGGCTCGTCATCGCAGCGGGCCATAGTGCAGAGCGCGCCCGGGGCTGAGGGTAGCTGCACGGGCTAAAGGAGAGGAGGAGTCTGCAGCGTTATTTTAATACATCCATGGTCTGCATTGTCACCATCTCTGTTTATAAACAGCAGTGACAGCCCGGAAATAGGGCTGGTCCCTATTGCGCAAGCGCTCCTTACGGAGCTGTTTAGTTTTGCCACGAGAGGGCGCAGATAGATATTAGACATGGAGAGAGACACTTGTGGCTGTTCTTTGCTCAGGACGCGCTTTCCTCATAAGTCTCACTGTTGCCAACTGTCTGAGTCTAAGCCAGTGCAGGTAAATTGGTCTCCCTGCATTAGTAACGGGACTGCTGATAATTTTTTAAACCTATTAATTACATACTGGTCTAATGGTGTTCGTTTCCACATGAGACGCAAGTGTTCAGCAGCACGCGCCTCCGGGTAGCGGGTGCGTATGGCTCCAAATACACAGCAACCTAGAGTGAAAGTCCCGGGAGGAGAGCAGCACTGACCTGGGGTCTGAAATCATGCTTTGGAATCCTGTTTTCACGGATGGTACGGTGCGCTGCAGGGTGTCCGGACACGCGCCAGAGCATTTTACGCATTCTGAAGTGAGGGCAGTGCGCACTGGTGACTCCTGTGGGATTCTTTGCGCCGTATAGTCTTTATGTCATGTTCCATTAGACTCAATTCTAAATAGATTTCAGACAGTATAACTGACTTGATAGCGTTGTTGGGATGTGCTTTTGTCCATGCTTTTGAAGTTAAGTATTTCTCTGTGAACTGTGGATCTGTGCCTACATGATGCTGCTTAGACTGAAAGCATAAAAAAGAAAAGAAATGTATTAGGGAATGTGGATATTTTTCATTTAATCGTTTAAAAAAGGCCAATTCAGTTTCAAACTACTTATTTCAGTACAAAACAACACAGTAGGCTATAAACATCGAAGCCAAAATCTGCCTTGCAAAAAAAAATTAAAATAAAATAAATAAATAATAATAATAATCAAATAAATAGGAGGAAACTGTGCATTTTACTAACACATTTCTAGAAGATTTATGAAAGGATAAATGTGCTAAATATTATCTGTTCCTCCTGGACCAATGATCTATTGTTACCACATCGAGTAATATTACATAAAGCTTCACGACCGGATTTTTGGACTCGTGAGTGTGCTAGTTAACGTAACTCAGTACAAACAAATCAAACAATTAATAGTCTTGACATAACTTCTGTCACGTGACAAGTCTAAACTTTGAATTATCAGCGTTCAGCCCCACTGTAAAACAAAGAACGAGGGTAACCGCTAAAATGTCTATAATCCTACTCATTTGGACGAGAGTGGTTCAAACAGCTGAAGCGGAGGAGCTGAGCAGTGGTTTGAAGATCCTCACTGCGCATGCGACAGTCCCAAGCATTACAATACCAATATTGTGCTCTGGGAGGCGTTTAAGAGCCACAGGACATATTCAGTTTGGGTTCTTCAGTCCCATTTTTAAAGCGCGAAAAGTCCGGAGTGGACAAACTGATCAGGGAAACTACTACACGTTTTAGGTGAGTTGTGGTGAGACCACATGCTTTATTTATACATAAGCATTTTACATTTTGATGATGTCACACTGTGGCTGGGCAGTGCGCACTTACTTGAATGGCATTCATTTCATACTCACTTGTGCAGTGGCATGAAGAAGAAAAAAAAGCCTAACAAAGTCACCCCATGGCTCTATTATAAAACTGTTACAGCCATGGCACATATTTTGTTTAGAGAAAAATATGATTCAAGCAAACATTCAACAACCTGTTATAGCCTAATAACCTTTTTCCATTTTGCAATTGCAATGGGGATAACTTGATTTACAAACTGAAAGCATAAATTGTTTGTACTTTATACACAGTGAACATTGGCTCCCAGTCCATAGATATTACACATAGGCTACTGCAGTTAACTATTTGGTGTAACTTTGCATAACTGACACTTATGTAGTTTGTAAACATTTAACATAATTAACATGAGCCTGTAAATAATACCCACAGGCTTATGTTAAGTGCAGCATCATTTATTTGTCTAATAGGTCTACAGGTCCCTGTAGGGCATGGCACATTGTCCTTTACTATTGTCATTTTTGTCTGGGTATGTGGGTGTGTCACACTGGTTCACTGATGTGTTCCACACATATTAATAACAAAACAGACTGAGCCTGTGTGGCTGGTTCACCCTGTAGGCTACAGGAATTTTCTTACTCTGAAAAAGTAAGGTAAGAAATACTGGTTTGGGCTCCTGATTTCTGATTCAGTAGTTTTATGAGGCGTGGCTGAACAAAACTGCAAGTAAAAGTATAAATGTATAGAAATGTAAACAAGAGGTGCATACATTTTTGGGCATTATCATTTCTTACAAAGTTCAAAAACATAAACTTATATTTTAGGTCTACTAAATCGGAGTTATGTTATCAGAGTAATTTTGACCAAAATAAATATCTCAAAATGTTTTAGAATTTTTCCGATAATGAAAATCAGACAAAATTATGGCAAACTGCAATAAATTAGAAATCTGCTAAAACGTGCCTGTAAATGTGGTGGTTGAGGTTAAAATTTTGCATAAATAGTAAATGTACCTTAAGATTACCATTTTTTATAGATTCATTTTTTTAATCAAAGAGCACTTACTCGATATTACAATATTATGTGTTTTTTATATATTGCCCACCTCTACTACAAACTATATTAGACCTGCTTCTTTTGGTCTTTATTTACAGATGAAACCAGAAGTTTACATACACAATCTAAAAAGTCACATACGCTTTTTTTCCCTCACTGTCTGAACTGAAATCAGACTAACCTTCTCCTGTTTTAGGAATCCAATTAGGATTACCAAAATTATTTCTATTTGATAAATGCCAGAATAACGAGAGAAGGATTTTATAGACAATTTTTCATTACTTTCTTCTAAATCAGATATTTACATACATTTCATTTGGTACCATTGCCTTTAAACTATGACTTGGGTCAAATGTTTTGGATCCTTCTATAAGCTTCTCACAATAGTTGGCATTTTGGCCCATTCCTCCCGAAAGAACTGGTGTAACTGAGCCTTGCTCGCACATGCCTTTTCAGGTCTGTCCATACATTTGAAATAGGATTAAGATCAGGGCTTTGTGATGGCCACTCCAAAACATTGACTTTGTTATCCTTAAGCCACTTTGTAACCAGATCATGCTTCAGGTCATTGTCCATTTGGAAGACCCATTTGCGCCCAAAGAAGCAGTGTGTTTCAGGTGTGCCTTCAAATACATCCACAGGTGTGTATCAGAAGCTTCCAAAGACATGACATCATCATCTGGGTTTTCCCAAATTGTTTATAGTCATAGTAACCTTACTGTTGGTAAACTTCTGACTTTTAAGAAAGTAATGAAACATTTTCTTTAAAATCCTTCTCTCATTATTCTGGCATTTAGCTAATAGAAATAATGTTGGTGATCCTAAATGACCTAAAACTGGAAAAGTTTAGTCTGATTTCATGTCAGAGAGTGAGAAAAAAAGCATATGTGTCTTTTCATATAGTGTATCTAAACTTCTGGTTTCAACTGTATTTAATGAAAGTGCTTTTTTTCTTCTTAGACCTGCTGGATAATACACATTTGGTGGTGTAGAAAAAAGGACACTTAACTGTTTTAACTTTAAACCTTGTCATATTGTTGTCCCCTCATCAGAGACATACCTGGAGTTCTATTTTTCTCTGTTCACGCTTGTTTCAGTATCCATTAATCCAAAGTCATCTTCTCTGAACACGCTGTTCGCATTTTTCCCAGATTGTTGCATCACAGGTAAAAATCCAGACTTCTCTTGTGTAGTTTTTAAACCCATAAACCATCACCAGGCTTTTTCTGTGGTCAAATTGTTTTCATAACAAGTTAATGGCTCTATTAGCATAACATTCACACTACCTCAGGCTTTCATTTGTTAATTTTACCATTGTTCATTCTCGTTGCTGACAGCTGATGGAGCTCTTAAATACCTAATTGTAAATGGAGGTGTAGTCAATGAAGTGTGTTTTCCAAATGCAGACTTTACTTAAGGTGAAAAATGTGAAATACTAATACGATGGTGACCAAAAATGTTTAAAGGGGATTTAAAGCCACAATAATGCAAAATATATTCTTTAAATGGAAATTCTATGTGGAGTTGACCAATAACCAGATCGATCATTAGTCTCTTATCATAAACCAACAACATGTGATTCTTTAATCTTTCCCACAAATGTCGTTCCTCTATTTCCTTGTTTAACTGGGGTCAAAGGTCAGTTAGGAGAAATCCCAGAGAGAATGCATTTCTTACATAACGTTTCTATTTAAATAGCTTCCTTCAGAGCAGCATACTCATAAAGCCTCACCTGGATTTACACAGAAGTCGCATCACACCAGGATATAGTAAATTCATATTACCAGGGCCTGACAGTATGATGCCATGTTATTTTGTTGCAATACTAAAATTTTAAACTTAGTTTCGATACTAGGAAAAAGGCAATCCTTGATACTGACAAATGATACAAGGTAATTTTCAACTAGTAGCTTCTGATATAGATCAAGACCATTCTAAATCTCCAGGAAGTTCAAATTCTTTTCTACTTATGTGATTTTTTTTCAATATCATTTCTTGTCCAATTGAGTATCTAGTTTTGATACTTGTTTTTTTTACCACTTTAGTTTATATGATCTTAAATAGCATATAAATAGTGTATATTAGCTTATTAGCTTATTAGCATTGACCTTTCATTCTAACTGTATGACATCATTTGTGCTTAACGTGGTTTATAAATTGCCTATAACCAATCACAATGCTGTTAAAATGAATTGATGTTATGTTCATTAAAATGTATTTCCTAATAAGTAACACATTTTTAACTTTATTTTACTGTGTTTTCAAAAATCAAAATGAGTGGGAATTTTTCTTTTGGAAACAAAGGCAATTGTGTGGCCTACAATAAATAAAACAGAGCAGTATTCATAAAAATAAACATCTACTTGAATTACTACTACAACTACTACTATTACTACTATTGATCCGAAGGTTGGTGGTTTGAAATTCGCTCTTGACGTAAACATCATTGGTCCAGTGGTCAGATCCACTAACCCACAGGTTGGCGGTGCGACTCCAGCTCCCATGAAGTACTTTACCAGGCTGTCCGTGTGTCCTTGGGCAAGACACTTAACCCACCTCGCCCCCAGCGTCTGCGTACACTGGTGTATGAATGTGTTTGTGAATGGGTGAGTGGTTCCTGAAGTAAAGTGCTTTGAGTGCCTTGAAGGTGGAAAAGCACTATACAAAAATGTGACCATGACTACTACTACTACTACTACTACTACTACTACTTGTTTTTTTTTTTTTTCAAATGTATCTTGTACAAACGCAACTTACACCAGAATATTTATAATAATTGAGTCAAAGTATGTTTTTAGTCAACAACACATTATATAGGTTAGAACTTCTTCTTCTATTTTTAAAAGTAGTTATTTTCATTGCTTTAACCCACTGATGTGATTTCCAGGAAGTTGTACTGCTCTGGTTATATTTGAATTCCCTGCGCCTGCCTCTCTATTTTCTTTTTGCCAGAGTGAAAGCTGAGCCTGCCGCCTGTGCACCTGTTGGCTTGTCTCACCTGCTCGGGAACGTGGATGGAGCTCTTCCTGGTTTAAGCAAGGGGCGGAGTCTATGAGCCACACTTCCCTGTAAATCCTTACTGTTCTGGAGAGGGACACACACCAATTTTACACTGCGCTGGATTTTGACTGAGGACACATGATGGACAATAGTAAAAGGTAGGATTATATGGAAAGTAAATGTACAGTTTAAAGTAGTATTGTGTTGTTTGAAAATTGCCCATAGAGTTACAGCTGATTTGAATATAGATTTTACTATCTTTTTCATATACTTAAAGGGGCGGTGCAAATACCTAAGGATGTTGTTTAGACAAGAAGAATCTGAACTATCTAGTCTCAATTAGAGCAGTCAAAAGTTTCGAAAATCAGATACTAATGGATACTAAAACTAGTACTGAAACTAGAGACTCATTTGAGCAGGTATCGATACTAAAAAAGTCACATTCACAGGACAGAAATGAACCTTTCCTGAACAGCTTTAGAACGATATTGAGCTGTTATCAGAACAAGAAATGTAGTGTTTCCTCAAAAAAATACTTTACTTCAAAATCTTGAACATATTTGGAGTAGTTTGTTACTTTATCTTAATATTTTCTATGTGTGTATGTTTCGAATATAAGCTGCAAGTTGCGCTTTCCAGCTCAGTAACCACCAACTAACAGGTGATAATTAGAGTAATTACTATATACTTGTAATTGCATTGTACAGTCGCACTACAACAATGGTGTAATGATCTGATGTTTTGTGTTTAACTCAGAGTGGACAGTTTTTGTTGTTCTTGTAACTGTTTATGTGTTGTTAATGTAGCTGCTTTTGTATGTGATGGTTGCTGTGCCGAAGTTGATATGAAGGTCCAATACGTGAGTTACTGATCGGTTTTGGAGACTGGCTCTGGGGAGTTGAGACCGCTGTTGTTTTGCTGTTGTTTTGTCGTGGGTTACGGCCTACGGCCCTTGTGTTCAGAAAATAGACAACCAGTAGAAATTCGGTGCATTTTCTTACACCAGAACGCTACAATATGTTAGATGGAACAATCATTTTTGGGGTCCATTATTTATCAAGTTTACTTTTTCTTTGTACTAGTGGGGATTTTTTTTGGTTTTTTTTCTGTTCTTCAATAAGATTTGAGTTGTAGAGAGTTAAATAAATAACTTCTATGACTCATTATAGATACAAACTAACTACTTAAGTGTTTCATTCTGCTATTTATTGATTGCAGCTCATGTTTTTTAACAATATTGTACATTTCAAATCATTTTTTGGGATAATCCTGCTTTAGGGTTATTGTGTCAGTGGCATAAATTAGTTTTAATATTATCATTTATTCAGCAATGTATCGTACTTCAAAATGTGTTATTGTGACAGGTCTACACATGGGGAACTTGGTGTTATATAGAGCTATCTTTTAAGCAGATACATTTCACACAGAATAACTTTTTGATTTTGCCCAAATTGGGTTTTTATTTCCCTGTTGTATTCATTTAATTTCATTTGATTGACCTTAATTTTAGTGATGCTCTTGTTTTAATTGTATGATCAAAATTGTTTGTCCATTTTGAGAGGTTAGTTAGAGAACTGTTGGAAAAAAGTAGTTGGAAAAAAGGTATTTCATTATAAAACCACTAGTACACTCACCTGGACTGGAACCTACGTGGACGACTGAGGGATTACACAGATATAACACCACACAGTAATATAAAAGAAAGTACTACGATTTAATGTTGAAAATCACATTCTATTGTCTAAAGAAAGAAAGACCGTTTTTTATTATCATCATGGTACTGGATCGGTATTAAGTATCAAGTCTATTCCTTAGTATCAAAATCGATTTCTTTTTTTTATTATTTATTGCATTGTGACAACACTAGTATGTATGCATGTAGGTGAGTGTGTAGGCATTGTATTTTTGATTTTATTATTAATTTAAATTATGAATGTTTGATTGTATTATTAATTTTATTGAATATTTATGTTGTATATTTTTCTATATTTTCTGTTTCCTCCAGAATGCTGTACGCAGACTTCCTCCAGCTGTGGGCCTCCTCCGTACAGAAGGTGGATGCTCAGGACTGGCAGGGCTGTGTGTCCACTCTGGAGCAGATCACAGAGCCCACGGCCCGCACGCTCTTCAACATGGCCTCTGCCCACCTGGCTCTGGGACGGCCCGACCTGGCTCTGAGTGTATGAGCACCCCCTATCCTCTGTAGTTATAATAATTACAAATTTCAAATCAAAATATTATCTCTTTTTAATACATTCTAACAAAATCCTTCAAATCAGGAAGGAATTGTTTGCCTGAAACCCATAACATTTAGGGTTCTGTTATGTTCATGTCACGTCACAACTATCAAATTTACCCATAATTTTGAATACAGTTTTATAACTCAAAATTTTATGTCAAAATGCTTGTAGTTTTAACTGATGTATGTTTAATATCTCTGCAAATGAACTAAGACAAAATATTTTTTTCGCAATAGGTTAAAAAGTGGTGGCATCATTCAGGCACAACGATGTGATTGTTGTCTGTTGAAATGACTTTATACCATAAGCTTAATATGGCAAATTTGTGGAACTAAAGGAAAAAAGTTAACATTTGGGGATTTTCAGTTTGGATACCTCTTGCAAAAACTGTATTTTCCATAAAGTTATGTAGGCTCTGCCCTCCATCTGAGATTATGATCTTAAACAATCAAAACTAACATGGTAGTGGTTTGTAACACTTTTGTATCATTTTTCAGGCTTTAGACTTGGCTCTTGTGAAGGATGAGCGCCTCGCTGTTGGCTTCTTTCAGAGATCAACTGTGATGATGCTGTTGGACAGGTAGGGGGCAGCATTGTGCTTTAACTTGACTATGTATTTAGAACCCCTCAAGGTTGCAAATAAAAATCACTCTCGTTTTATTACATTGGCATGAAAAAGTGTTATGTAACATTTAGTCTCGCACTTTTTCTCTCCAATAGAACGTAAATATTTCAGGCTTACATGACAAAAGCTATACACAAAGTATTACTTACAGTAGGAAACGGAAAACCAATTCTATCAACTGGATAAAAGTTTTACAGTGAAGACATCTCACCGCTCAAGTGACTTCTTCAGTTCTGGTCAGTTTACTGGTGGGACACTGTACAGAGATGTAACGGATTATACAGACAGTTTAACTAATATGCAAGAAAGCAACTACATAATTTCTGGTTTGTGAATTTTTCTATAACCAAAAATATGGTATTTTTCATTTTATTATTATTATTATTATTATTATTTGCATGTTGGCCAGGCTGGAGGAGGCTCTGTCGGACTGTATCTGGGCTCAGAAACACATGAGAGAAAACCCTGTCATTGACTACAAACAGCTGGGACTCAGGTTCAAGCTCCACATCTGGCAGGTCAGCACCCTTTAACATCCCATAATAATATGAAGGGAGACAAAATGGCAGACAGGCGCAAAGCAGTCTCACCTAACAGCAAAGCAGTCATGGGTTTGAGTATCGGAGCATGGTTTTAACGTGTTGCGTTTTTGCAGAGATGGGTAATACTCAGTTGCATTTAAGTGGTCTACATTTGTTTGAGTACTTTTACTTCTACTTGAGTATTATATTTTATTGTGTAACATTACTCTTACTTGGTTACTCCTCAAACTGTGAGTAAGTCTATAAATGATAAAAGCTCAGATATGATTTCGTTTTTCTCATTTTTGTGGTTTATCCTTTGAAAATACCAGATGTTGTGCATTTTGTGTTTTGTCCATCCAATTACATTAACAAGCCCGAGCAGGCCAAAAATGTAACTTTTGTTACATCCAACTGAGAGAAAAGCACAGACATCTTCCCTGTCCACAAATGCTCAAACTACTTACCTTCTGCATGTTTTTCACTAACAAAATAGTCTGAAGTACGTCTGTCTGTGCTGCCATGTTTGTTTTGGTTCGCTTGGGCCCTTCGCTCCGCCAAAGGTGCCAAACCTCAATGCTGCTCTGTGACTGGTCCACCCACCCGATTAACCTGACAGCAGGAGCACACCAAGATGAATTCTTATGAGTTTGTGAACTTCGTGAACTTCGTAAACTTCGTGAACTCACAAACATTACGAGAATCTGTCTTGCTGTGTAAGGTTAACCTCTGCCATGGAGTATATTCTCTCTTTGTCTGGGTTGGTTTTGTGCTCCTCCTTGTACTTAAATTCAAACTTGCACAATATTCTTATTATATTATTCGTCCTACTAGGTACTCCTGAACTATTTTCTCAGCTTGAGATCTTATATATTTTTAACATAATATTCATTCAGTGAGAAAAGTGTATATAGCGTTTTCTCTGTGGTTCTCAAACTGTGGTACATGTGTAGAGCCACTTTAATCCACATGTTTTTCCTCCTTTGGTTTAGTCCTTGTATATGATTATAGCAACTGTGTATAATCTTATTTTAGCCCTTGTTTAGGCCTGAAATAGTTCTGTTTTAGACCTGGTTTAGATCTGATGGTACTTGGAAGGCCAAATAAGTTCTTAGGTGGAACTTGGTGTGAAAAGTATATGAACTGTCTGTAAAACTCCATGAAGCCCAAATAAAAGGATTGCATACAATAGATACAATTCAAATGTAAGAACTTTTTTGTGACTATTCTTTAGTTTTATGTGCTTAGTATTTTCTGTAAGTCTGCTGATCAATGCTTTTCTGTTATTTTAAAGTCACACTGAACCTGCTCACAGTACGGATGCGCATTTTTAAAATAGTTTTCTAGACAATAAAAACATCTGTAATTTGATTCGATAGATAGATACGTTTAAGGCCACACTATTGAACATTCTAGACAAAACATTGACATTTCCGTGGAGACAAGCCGATGTCAAAAAATTCCAAAATGCACCTTTAAGTTTTCCTTTTATAAGAAAGTCTAAAGGAAAGAGGAGCTCAGAGCTGTCAGTCAGAGCGGAGATGGCAGGTGAGTTTTCAGGCACACCTGCAGTGAACAAAGACCCATTGAAGACACGGCTTACACAACGGAGCATTCTTCTCAATGCTGACGCAGCAAAAACAATTCGTCAAGAATATCATGGTATTTCCTGAGAATACAAAACAACTGCTGTCACTTGGAACAATGCAAAAAAGTCAAGTTTCCTGGTCCATCATTACAAGTATACAGTGAGATATAAGATAAGATAATTTTTCTAGGGCATCGGTGGCTTATGTAAAACAGTCGTGGTCCTATAAATGCAAAATGTTGATGTGTCCTCGAGCAAGACATTTCACCCACCTTGAATATTTTGTGTGAATGAGTGGTGGTGGTTAGAGAGGAAAATAGTGCAAATTGTCTGAAGTGCGTAGGCAGTGTGAGTGTGTGTCTTGCTCATGGGCACAGTTGACAGAATGCATTATATGTTTGGTTTGAACTGCTGACTCTTTGGTTGGTGTTATTTTTTATTTAATTTGCAGCATAATTGTCAGGTAAAATGATTCACAGGACACATTCATTAAAGCTGTTTTCTGATTTATGTTATAATGTTGTTTCCTCATCACAAACAGACCTGGAGTGGTGGTTTGTTTCATTCACAAAAACCCTGCATATTTAGGCTGAGTTCTTCTCTCAAACAGAAAACACACATCGCACTTGTGATGTCACGTCATAATACAGGAAGTGCTCCACTGTGTTTTAAAATTCCATACACCTTCACTAGAATCATTTGGATAATTTCAGCAGTGGAATTGCCAATCTTTACTAAACTAAAGGTAAAAGGAGCTGTTGACTTGAAAACTAGCGCTTCATGACATCACAAGGTGGAACTGAGCATTTTGAGCTTTCATGGATGTAGACAGACTAATAGTTAAGGGTTAGTCAGGCATGTGTGAATGAAACAAAACACAACTTCGGGTAGGTTTTTGATGACGTAACAACATTATAACATGGTTTAAAGCTGAAGAGTTGATTTTTACGTAATGTCGGACTTTTTAAAGGCTGATTTCATACATATAAATACTACATTTTCGATTTCTTATTAAATTTCCTTTTTTTTTTTTTCTTTTCAAAAACAAAATGAAAATTTGATTCAGTATTAATTTTATGAACATAAACACGACAGACTTTTAATCAGTGCCATTTAACACAAAAATACCTGTTTATTCCTCCAAAGTTGCTCCAAACCACAGACCTGTCGATTTAAAAGACTCAAGCTCATCACTGACAGTTAGAAAAATTTGGTTAAATGTCCAGCCCTGCATACCACATAAACCCAGAACTAAACCTGGAGTAGAGCAGGGCTAAACCAGGCCGAGAACAGGACCCAACCAAGTCTACATCAGGTCTAAACCGGCATCTAGCCAGGACCAAACCAATACAAGTGTAAACGCAACCATATTTTTTTTATATCCAAATGACAGTAACGTCTTTCTAATTTGAAGTCTAGTTACACTGATTAGCAAGGCACTCATGTTTACTAATATGGTGTGTTTTGCTTCCAGGTTCTGTATAACGCAGCAGCGGTCTACACTCGTATGGGACAATGGGACCAGGCACAGGAGGTGCTGGAGACAGCGTTCAGGGAGAGGACAGGAGGGAAAGGGCCTAACATCGAGACTGCTATGGACAATATCAAGGTAGCTCTTAAAAACAAGTCAGCCATAAGCCAGTCCTGAATTCATGTTTAGTTTGTTACCAATTGATGGTAGTTATTTTGATTAGATTCACAACCACATTTCAAATAGAGCTGCTAACATGGGCAGTACCTGGTGGACTAAAGAAAAGAGCGAACGGGGAGTAGGGGCGGGGTCTGGGGGTATGAGGAACAGTGTGATTGATCCAACACCTCAAACTCCGCCCCTGCATCCAGGTGTTTGTAATCAGAAACACCTGGATTTAATCAGGGCAGTCTTGTGTGATGTCACCAGCTACTGGAACATGCAGAGGCAACCGGAGCCAGCACAGACTCTGCGTTCACAGTAAACTGGACTAGACCAGGACTAAACCAGGACTAGAACAAATCACACTACACTAAAGCAGATTAAAACAGGATAAAAAGGAAATGCCGTATATTTATATAAAACTATGTGTACAGCAAAAAATATGAACAATTACAGTTTGTCCTGAAAGTAACATTTTGACATAATTTCAAAATGTGGAATTATTCGGTAGATTTGATTGTTTTCTGTTGTGAAGCGTTCCCAGCAGTTAACCTAGTGAGTCATACGTGGTAATTATGACTTGAAAAAACTGGGCTTGTACAAAAATAAAAGGGAGAATAAACAATTGACTTTATCTGAAAGGGCAGGTATGATGGCATGATTTGACGAATATTACACTGCCAGTCAAAAGTTTGGACACACCCTCTCGTTCAGTGTTTTATTTTCTTTATGTTTACTACTTTCTACATTTTAGATATACACAGAAGACATCAGATATATGATGCAAAGAAAAAAATCAAATAACTCAACTAAATATTTTTTTAGATTTTATATTCATGTCCTCAGACCCTTTGCCTTGTGGTGCAAACCTTGGCCTTCTCCCAGTGAGCTTCTCGATGAACTCTCCTTAAATGGTTTTCTTCAAAAGCGTCAAGAAATGCCAAAAGTGCAAACCAGGGTTCAAAGCGAACCCATCTTTTGAGTTATTTTGAGTTTATTTTTTGTTGTTTCTTGCTGTGTCCACTCATAGTTTTGATGCTCTGAGTGAGAATCAAACTTTTGACCGATGGTGTATATTTGGATAAAAGCCCATTTTCCATAAAGTGAATATTTTTGATGTTTTTATGTTGTGACAGAGGAGAGAGGTTCTGGCCCCAATGTTGATCCCTGAAGGAGTGGTGTTTAGACCTAATAAACGTGAAGTGGACCAGCTAAAAGAACGGGACTTCCTAGGAAAAGCTAAGGTACAACTGACACTAAAATACACAAATAAGAAGTAGAAATATTGTTTTGTACTGATAAAATTACGTTAAATATTTTTTATGTAGGTCATTTCATCCCTGATCCCCAATGATGACTTTGGAGGATTTGAACCATTGAGACTACAGGTACAAATAAAACACAAAAAAAGTATTTATTCTATAATATTTTTGGCTTATATAAATTTACTTTCTCTTCTTTTTGTTTAGAAACCTGGATTTTATGAACCCAAAGGCGAAGGTGCCCAGTGAGTGTCTTTTTGTTCGTGTTTTAATGTTGATCCTAGTCTACATCTTTTGGTGAAAATTCCAAATCTTTACCAGTTTTAGTGAGTTCTCAAATAACCTTGACTTTACAGATAAACAACTATTATATCATATTTTACTAATTTAAAGGTGTACTGTGTAATTTTTCTGGCAGAGCGTCCGTCACCTGCTTGTCTCCATGGAGATGTTACTGCTTTCCTGGAGTGTTTCACAGTATGAAATTAAACTTGTCTATTTCCATGGAGACAGGCAAGTGACTCCACTAGACCATGTTAGATCTGTGGAGAGAGGTCCTTGCTCGCAGGGTATTTCTTTAACAATATAAATCACAATCACTGTGGATCATCTCCATGGAGACATGCAGGTGGCTGACCCTCCACTAGAAAAGTTGCGTAGTGCACCTTTAACTTTCCTTTTGCAAATCAAGAGGAAACAGCACATTTCACTGGCATTATTCACTCATTTATTTATTTATTTGTGTTATAGTCATGCGATCACATATGTGCTCTTGTGTTACTTTCCCAGAGACTCTCGGTACATGCAGGTGAAAGTCCCGTACATGTCGTGTGGGGCAGGACAGCTCACAGTTCCAGGGGGCGCTATGGTGTTCCTGTACGGCGAGGAGGACAGAGATGGAATGGCCTCAGTTATTTATGATGGACACGTGAGCGTTTTTTTTGGGGTTTTTTTTTATGCTACACAGTCA
Source organism: Periophthalmodon schlosseri (assembly GCA_000787095.1). Taxonomy (NCBI): domain Eukaryota; kingdom Metazoa; phylum Chordata; class Actinopteri; order Gobiiformes; family Gobiidae; genus Periophthalmodon; species Periophthalmodon schlosseri. The sequence goes on from KN470081.1 coordinate 35,184, forward strand.
GCTTCTAAAATAAATACCACCTTTACTGTCACGCAGTGCTATGTCCCATTAGACTGTGTGCCCATGATTTTCTTTTCTTTTCTTCCAGAGAGGACTTCTGCCTGTGTCTCTGCTGGAGCCTGTGGACGTCAGGTCGACCAAGGCCAGAAAGAACAGTGTAATGTATTCCTTTAGTTCAAATGTGTTATCTATGGGCAGGGGGGGCACAGCATGGGGTATCGTTTTCCAATTTTCTACTCATCTCCTCCATTTGTTCAAATACTATCCCATTGCGAGAGCTCAAATCATGTAGGGAAGACGTACTAGATATTTTTAAGGGTTATTCTCATCTCTGTTCTGTGGTATTTTTTGTTTTGTTTATTGGTACATTTATTTATTTACAGCTGATTCCAAACGGCATCCCTCTCCCTCCCGAACTCAAGCCCCCCACGCGTCCACAGGTCAAACCCACCCCTGTACCGCCCCCTAGAGGTAAAAAGAAAGACATTTTATGCACTAATGTAGTTGTACGTACTAGTGATTAGGGCTGCAATGAGTTAATCGATAAATGGCAACTAATCAATTGTTGAGATAATTGTCAACTAATTTACTAATTGAATAATCTTTAACTTGTCTATAACAGACTCAAATTCCATGAGCTGACAGAATAGGTTTATTACTCAGACAGAGCAGCAATTACATGAAAATTACATGAGAAATTGGTACATTTTGTGTTTTAGAAGCAATTGTCTGGTTTCAAAGGTAGTCATCTGTACAATGTTTTGAAATTGAGACGATTCAACTGCTATCGGGGAGTCATTTTCAAGTCTGTAAATATACTCCATCAGAATGACCTCAAGCAGCTTCACAGCTTTATCTTTGTCAAATGTAGCACAAATATCATGTTAAGGTTGTTTCACAATCAACAACACAGAGTCAGAGTTCATTTTAGTTACATATTCTGTTCATTGTTTTTGTAGATTCACATGTTGTAAAACACTAAATATTGTTTAGTGGTTAAATGTTTGGCACGTAAAATACAACATACAACACAAAATACATTTTAGCCATCTGTGTGTCTCCATGGAGATGTAATGCTTTACTTGAAATGTTCAATAGTATGGTATTAATCTATCTTGCAGTTATATAACTACATCAGATCTGACCTGTATCTTGGTTTGGTGGCGTCACCCGCTTGTCCCCATGGAGAGTTTCATAAGAATTTCATAATGCATCTTTAAGCTCTTGTTCTTGACCTCAGCTTCACTGAAGTTTGCTTAAAAGTCTTATAATCTCCCCAAATGATAGAGGTCTCAAATGTTAATGATACTTTTTAACACAATACATTTTTAAATTGTTATTATTTGTACTACTTTTTTGCAGCCCGCCGTTCAGCGCCCACACCTCCTCCATCTTCCATCTCTACCACAACAGCTCCTCTGCCAGACCCAGCACCTATTACTCCGACAGACAACTCAGACATCCAGGTAATACTACTATCACTTTAAACTGTCAGCTATGCCATAATGTTTCCCCATCAAAAACAACATTCATTCAAAGGTGCCATTTTAAATGCCATACACTATTACCGGACTGGTTCTGAACATTTGCCTTTTTGCTTTTAATTTACCAAGGAGCAATAAACTGCCTGTGGCCATGTAGCTATGATTAGTTATACTTAAAAATGACTAATCTGTGTCCCTAGATATGAGGTAAACATGTTCAAATCAAATATAGCTCTTACAGATAACAATGGTAATGCTGATTTATTCTTAATTACATAATCATTGGACATGATGGTCAAGTTATAATATGGATATTGGTTCTCAAGATGATTATCCCAGAATGAGCTTCACATTTGGGTTGCCAGTTTCTGATCTGAATCCTCACTGCCCCAGCGCCTACAGCCAATTGTTAATCAGTGCTAGTGTCCATATACAGAGAATGAGAAAAAAAACTTGTATTGTGTGACGGTAGTACCTTTTTAAAACTGTTAAGAGTGCAGGCTACATACAGCTCTTTTAAAATGCTGTATGTGTTGGGGACACTTGTTAAAATGCATTTGTCGATAACCCAATCCGTAGCTTGCGTCACCCCAGCTTATAATGAGGATGTATGTGGAGGTATGACCAGACTTGAATGAATAATGCAATACAATGCAACTTGCAGTCTACTTAAATAAATTCCCCATGTTACCAGCAGAGGGACCAGCGACTAATCCAACCATTTTGTTTGACCAAAAGTGTTCAGTCTAGACCCTTTGCTTGTTTACCGACACTATTTTAAATCATACATGCAACGTGTCCGGAAGTTTTCTAAGCAGAATAAATGTCTTCCTTAACAACCCTGTCTCTCCTACACAGCCACTGCAGACTACTTATTTTTCATCTATCTATTTATAGTGTGTTGATGACGTCTTAGGTTGAATAAATGCATTTTAGAGCCCGGCGGGTGGTTGTCTGGTATGTCCCGGATTACTCACTTCGACACAAAAGGACAAAACATTTTCTGTTTGTATTTTATGAGTTGTGACATCTGTGACTATATTATACAAGTCACCTCTAAGTACAAGGAAAGTGAATGCTGAGAAGTATGAAGACAGTTAAAGAAAGTTTGACATTTTTAACAGTTTGGGTCCAGTGAGTTGGTGGTTAGCAGTGAGTTGTAACAGCAAAATGGTTCCTGGTTTGATTCTTAGACTGGCCTTGGGTGTTTCTTTGTAGAGTTTGGATGTTCACCCTGTGTCTGTATGTTGTTTTTTATCTAATAACTGAACTTAGCATAAAAGGTACATTTCTGACCACCTGCTTGTCTCCATGGAGATGTCAAAGCTCTGCCTTGAATGTACTACAGTATGGCATTAAACTTATATTCATCAAGCATGTCATTGCTCAAAGGAACATGTATCTTTATTGTGAGCGGGGTCATCTTTACACAGATCTGACCTGTGACTGAGATGGATGAGTTTAATGCAATATTGTGGAACATTCTCGGCAAAACATTAAGCTCTCCATGGAGACCTCCCACCAAAAAGGTTACATAGTTCACCTTTAAATCCCTAATCCTATGTGTACAATAAGAACGTGCCGTAAGATACTGTAATGAATGTCAAACACTTTGGGAAGTACCAAAGTTCTCACGTTACCTTAGGAACCAAATTTACATTGTATTAGCTAAAAAATTGTTTAGGGGAGGCTATAGTTTTGTCATGATACTAAAATTTCAACTTTGATTTCGATACTAAGAAATATATTTGATACTTAATACAGATTTCGATACCGTGATGATAATAAAAAAAAACAAACATTCTTTTTTAGACAATAGAATGTCATTTTCAACATTAAATGGTAATATTTTCTTTCATATTCCCATGTGGCCTGTAATCCCTCACTCGTCCAGTAGGTTCCATAGTGGTCCATGGGCGTGTACTAGTCTATGTGTCTTATACTTGTGAAAGATACAGCTCAGGATCATTCTAAAGCTGTTCAGGAAAGGTTCATTTCTGTCCTGTGAATGTGACTTTTTTAGTATCGATACCTGCTCAAATGAGTATCTAGTTTCAATACTAGCTAGGTTCATTTGTCCTGTGAATGTGACTTTTTTAGTATCGATACCTGCTCAAATGAGTATCTAGTTTCAATACTAGCTTTAGTATTGATTAGTATCTGATTTTTGTTACTTTTGACAACCCCAGGAGACTAGGATTTGTACTTTATTACCTCTACATTCATTGACAAAGTAGTTATTGTGGGTTGTGTACAAAGTTAGAATATAAATTGGTCTTTTATTCAGACGCTTTAGTCAATAGGCAATTCAATTTGACTGGAATCCTGTTTTTGCGCCACGGTGTTTCTTGTAAAGAGAAGAGAAATCAAAACTAAATTGAAGTGTTAATGAAAAACAGCAGTGTTTCAGCCAAAATAACAATGCTCTTACAGCCAGTTTAAAGTCAAAAGCATTATTTACTTGGTTTCAGTTGAAATTTGGCACAGGATTATAATGAAATTATCATGGCCAAAATAATTGCAATTAACGATTATATCACAATAATTATTAAAGTTGCTGACAGCACCATATTTAAACAACATGAATTCAATATAGCATATTTAAAACAATGTCAGCTGATCAAAGTGCTTTACATAAAACAAAAACAAAAAAACCCCAAATGTACAGATAATACAATACAGGGAAATATCCTGTCTAGCTAGTATTAAATGCCAGGGAGAAGAGGTGGGGTTTCAATCTAGTCTTAAACTGTGTTAAAGACTGAGAGGATCTATAGTACTGTACTGTTATACGTGAAACAACAATGATCTACAAGAGATCACCATGGAGAAGTAGCTTTTTTCTGCACACTCTGAAGATATAATAAAGATTATTTTTGTTGACGATTCTCACGATTTTATAAAATGTCCCACGAACGATTATTGTCGATCCGTTTTATCACAATAAACCATATTATTGTTTATTGTCCCATCCTTAGTTGAAATGTTATCATTATGGAGTGGAGAGGTAGTGTCTTTATAGGAATAGGCTGAGGAAATTGACTGGAGCTAGAAACAAGGTTGATCATATGTTTTCTTTCCAGACTGATTTTCCACACTCTGGTTCATTACTTTAGTTTAAAGGGAACATGTACAATCAATGTTTATGAGCTTTTAGTCGTGCTATAATGCTCTCCCTCAGCCTCATTAGTGTACTTCAAGTTGTATTTTGATTGATTGATGCATATTTAAGTAATTCTGTATGATCCTGCTTTTGAGGCTTGAGAGCTCAGAAAATTTCAGTTTTCACCTATCCCCTATCTACCTGATCCGGGTCATACATGTCCAGTAGCCATCTTTCGAAAGTAAAAACACGTAAAACAAATTCTGATGCTTGCTACGCTTCTGCAGTTTTGAACAGGAAGGCAATGGATCATTTTAACTTAATATTGCAGTTTACAATAAAGCATAATGTGTCTCCTTTAATATTCACATTTTTGTTATTTCCCCAGCTGTCGGACAACCCCCAGGCCCCAGAGGCAGGTCCAGTGCAGGTGAAAGTCCGCTTCACCCAGACCCTGTCTCTGTCTGTGCCTCTGGACTCCTCGTACCAGGAGCTGAGGGAGCGCATCGCACAGACACTGGGCCAGACGCCATCCGAGATACGCCTTAGGTAACAAAATAGTTATAACTGCATAAAAGAAAATGGCTAAACTTTATAATAACTACTCCTTAAATGCCATTATAAACCATGAAGAATTACTTATGAACACATAGTTTAGTACTTAAAGCTCAGTACATGATTACACTGCGTGAGGAGGAAGCAGATATTTGAATCCATCTAACCCTAGGTCTCACAAACCCTTTGGCACATCTTTATTCATTTTTGGGCTTTTTATAGACAACAAAGTGAAACTAGGATGGACCGCCCAAGCACAGCCAATCAAAGCGCTGCTTTCGGCGCTTACTTCCTGGTTTTGTGCTGCTTTGACAGTAGCACGCTTGGGGGAAATTTACAAAAAAAGGTTGAGTACCCCAGCTTTAACTAAGGGGTTAGGGTTAGGAGTCAGGTTGTTAAGTAGTTACTAAGCCTGAATTATTCTTTATAAACTATTTATTCATTATGAATGAAGTCTCTCTAAACTTAAATTCACAATATTTCAAGTGGATTTTGTATTTTTTATGACAGTGGCAAGATACAAATTTTATCAGTCTATACAGCCATTGTGTCCTTGGGCAAGACACTTCACCAAACGTATTTATAGTGAACATGGCATGTGATTGGACAGGCAATTGGCGCAGGTTGGTAGCTTTTTTAAGGACAGCTTTAAGGGCAGTAACTTCAGTGTAACATAATTTTGCATTTCAGAACTTAATAATAGTTTAAACTTTTTTTGAAATATATTAACATAAAAATGAGGCTTAGTAAGTAAATAAATCTAAACTAATCAAACACCTGAAATTAATATTTTTAAGTCAATTTAGTTATTCCATTTTGCAGTGTCCCTTCGCACAGCCCACTTCTGTCCTCTTAGATTCACTTCTGCTATTCTAAAAATACCCCTGTCTTTGTTCCAAACTACCCCCTGGCCCCTGCATCTGTGCCGCTCATGTAAAAAATGCCATTAAACGAGGGGTCGTGAATCAGATGCCGTAGGGACAGAAGGGGTCAGTGAAAGCAACACGAAACTGGTACACTAGAGCCACAGGACCAAACACATTATAAACTCCATTACAGGGCAGGACACTGGGGTTGAAGGAAATGGGAAATAATAGTGTTATGGGCAAGGCCGTTCTGATTGAGGAGGGAAGAAAGAAATTATAACCAAAGTAAAAAGATTATAAAAGGCCTGTACTTGATTTTTTCCCATATATTTGAGCAAAATGTGTCTTTTCCCAGTACAGATATTTTGTATAAGCAGATCTTGAGGTCAAAATAAGTTGACTGTGTGCTGTCTGCATTTAATTAGAAAGCATTTTATTGTCCGATAATCAGGAAGTGAGCATTAACATGCTAGTTGACGTTAGTGTTAGCATCACGGCAAAGCTCCACTGTGGTCTCTGAGAGTTGTGAAAAGCACTTTTTCAGCACAGTGAATAATGAAAGGTAAGTGAGGAATGACTTTGGACCACTGCAAACCCCTTAAAATGATCTACTGCTGTCTACTTCAAGTTTTTTAAGACAATAAAAATCAGGTACAGCGCCTTTAAATATAAAAGTAAGGAAAAGTTTGAACCAGCTACGCTCCCATTGGTGGGTACACACTTAACAAACTGCTGCTTGTATACACTATATAACTCCATGCAAATGTGCTGAGATGGTGTAACACTACTCTGTTCTCTGATACAGGGGCTCCTCAACCACCAAGTTGTATTTCTTGATTGTACTTAATTAATTAAAACATATATAGTGCAAATTAATTTGGAAGACATCAAACAAAAGTATTTAGACCATTTTTTAAACTAGGTTAAGGGGTTGTACATATTTTGGGCTCCAATTCTGAACAAAATTTTATATAGCTAAGTTTCAAATGACATCACAGCATTCTGTATTATATTAATATTATTTAATACAGACAGGCTGCAGCTAAAAGCAATAGTGTTAAAATGTTGATTCTTGATGTAACACTGTGATTTCTTGGGTCTAGTCGATAATAGAAATTTTATGCAAAATACATTGTAAGAGAAACTGGCTCTTGCTCCCCATCTGAGAATATGACATCATCACACTTTAGAAAAAAAAACAGACCACCGCTCTAATCTCCTTTGTCTTTTCATTCAGGCATAAACCACAAGGCTCCCGTGTGCTGCTGCCTCTGGACCAGGATCAGGACTCTCCTCTGCTGGATTTGGCTCAGTCCGGGAGAGTCCATCTGTGGTGCCAGGTCTGGACTTTGTCAGTTAAAGCCCTTAACATTAATAGGGATGCACTGATTTACCATTTTTCACTTCCAGTACATTGATGTTTAAGCCGTAACCAGACCTGCCAATACCCGATATTAACTAGTGCAGGGACTGAAAATAGCACTTAACTAAAACACAGTTAACTTATTACAAAATCACATTGTGTTATGTAACTGTTCTTTATATTTCAAATAACCATAGATCAGCTTTGTATAAATATAAGTTCAAGCATTATGAGACATTCTGGGCCAAATTGGCCATCAGTTTGTCTCTCAATCCACCATTTTTGTCTCAATCGGTGCCAATAACCAATGTTAGCATGAACTGATGGGCAATTTTGAGAGAAATTTAAAGGTACAGTATGTGACTTTCTGGAGGTGGTACATCACCTGCATGAATCCATGGAAATAGAAAGTTAAAATCATAGTTCAGATTTTTCATAGAGATAAGTTTCATGCCATACTGTGAAAGATTATAGTTAAAGGAACAACATTTCCATGGAAACAATAGAGGCCTTCCTCTAGGCCACATAAGGTTTGTGGAGATGTAAGCCCACTCAGAGTAAGGGTCAGAGCATTTTTTTTAATGCAATAAACACAACCAAATTGAAAAAAAAAAAACAAAAAAAACCCCAAAACATTATTATTTTAGTCTATTTTTTGGCTAAACAGTTGGCTTTATATAAATAGTATTCAGACAATATTATGTAAATCCAAAAGAAATGTGTTAAAACATTGGTTTGAAATGTATTAATTGAGTTTTTTTTTCCATTTTCATTTTTAACCAGCTTGTTTTGCAGCATTTTTTCTATAAACAAAATACTCATTATTAACATTTTACATATCTTCAAAACAACATTCACTATTTTATCTATATCTGAATAATCTTTCCATCTACCAGTATCTGTTTTGGTCCATCTCTTAACAATGGTCCATTAGCAAACACTCATAAATCACACTGGAGTTGCCACAGTTGCCCTGGACACAGTGATGGAAGTGTGACTGTTATTCTGTGTCAGTGGCACAGTTGACCATCATACAATCACAGTAAAATGTCCACTAGCAAGATGAATTGTCTTGCTCAAGGACTCAAGGGATCAAACTGCCAACCTTGTGCATCAGCTTATCGAATGCTGCATCTATTATGTTACTACCATCAGCATATATCTGAAATCAGTACATTGGTGGAAATAACAAGAGTGGTCTTTACTGTTGTTATTTTAGAAAGAGGATCCACTGTTGAACCGTACCATCCTGCACCAGAAGGTGGCGCTGTATGACTACACGGCGCAGGGGCCCGAAGACCTGGAGTTCAGTGAAGGAGACACCATCGATATCCTGGGGCAAGGTGAGGTGTCAGGAGATATTGAACAAGCCTCTAGATTATAGTCAGATAGTCATGGTTATTTTACAGGGAGTTTGGGTATCCAGAAAGTCATATAAACAGTATTAAAGATATTTCATTTTTATGGAGCATTTTGGACATTTACGACGCTTGTAAGACCTCCCAGCTGTTTGTTTATCACTTCCCTGGAAATGGGATACAGGTTTCTGCAATGGCTCTTTCTGTATAATAATTCTATATAATCCGTGCAACTATAAAAAGTTGTGTTTTCAATTATTTCGGCCTTAGTTTTAACTTTTTATGTTCACACTGATAACAGTTTATGCGACATTTGTGTTTATTATATGCAGCTATTTCATACAATGTTACTATACTTCTATGCTCGCTACAAGTGTGATGTCATAGTATTAATATTTGAAAATGACTCGATCATATACTGTAGTGATGTAATGTCCTGTAATATGCTAAATGCTACACGGTATCTGGAGTTGTGTTTTGTTTAATTTATGCATTAGCTGGTAATATTGCTTTTAGGCAGATTAAAATAGCTTTATTGTTCATTATGCTGGCAACTGGAGTCCTTGCCCCGTCTGCTGAACTCACTTAAATGAATTTGTTTTTCATACACCATTAAAGAAACCTTACTGTCTTAAAAATGTAAAACAACAAAAACCCCCCCCAAAAAAAACAGAAGTAATTCATTTAAACTTTGCTGTGCTCCAAACTTATTCCTCACTTCCTTAACACATTCACTAATAAATTTAAACCTGGGTCACATCATTCAAATACTGGTGGCGGAAGAAGTACTCAATTTTGTTCTTTAAGTAAAAGTACAAATACTAGGGCAAAAAAAAAACACGAGTAAAAGTATCACATGAAAAAATCTACTTAAGTAAAAGTATTAAAGTACGCTTTTAAAAATGTACTTAAAGAGTAAAAGTACAAGTATTCTGTGCAGATTTTGAGGTCTTATAAGACTTCAAGACTTCAAATTGGTGATTTTGATCAACAGAAACAACTGAATCCTTCATTTTTTCTAGCTGTTTTTATTTTGTATATTTTTGTTTGCTCAAATTATGAATATGTTAAAAGTAAACTCTCAGCTTTTTCAGCAGCTTTCAAACAATAATGAAAAATACTTTTACTTTTCAGTCCAACTCAAAAATGTAGTGGAGTAGAGAGTACAGATACCTGCTCTCAAATGTAGTGAAGTAAAATTAAACAGTATCCACTTTAAAATTTAAATGCATACTTCAGCATAGTACTTCTACTACTTTTACTTTGTTACATTCCACCACTGCAAATTCTATTCTAAACATACATGTAAACAATACATTCTTACTCACGCCACTTAGCCCCTCCCACCTTATTGTGTATGAATTCATCAGTTAAGCAGTTTACAAGAAGTTTACACAATGTTCAGAGGCCAGAGTGGAGTTTTCATATCACAGTAATGCTAATAACAACTAGCATGCTAACAGTGCACTTTCTTGATTCACAAAGGAGAAAATGCATTATAATTAGATGCAGACAGAATACAGCGGCCTTGTTTTAATGTAACTTTATGAATGGAAATTGTTGTTTAAAGTGAAACTCCACACATCTTCACTAGAATCATTTGGATCATTTTAGCCCTGGAGTTGCCTATCTCTATTGAACTAAAGGTGAAAGGTAAAAAGTAACTCAAAAACTACCTCTTCATGACATCACAAGGTGGAACAGAGCATTCTGAGCTTTGGAGATGTAGATAGACTAATAATAAATGGTTACTCAAGCATGTGTGAATGAAACAAAACACAACTCCAGGTCTGTTTTTGAGGAGGTAACATCATTATAACATGGCTTAAAACTCACAATTTTGCGTAATATATGACCTTTAATGTTAGACTTGGCCGATAATTGAATGCTGCTAAAATGCATTGTGTCTGTTTGTGTTTGCAGTGAATGAGGAGTGGCTGGAGGGGCACTGCGCAGGGGACGTTGGGATATTTCCTGGATGTTTCGTCTACGCAGAGAACACAGAGGTGGTGCAGGAGGAGCGGCTGTAAGGCCCAAACCACAGACACTGTTACTGCTTATACCATCTCTGGATCTGCTCCTCTTATATATTTGCTATAGTCCATCGTGTGGTACTCAAGAGTATGTTTACATTAAACCTAAAGCTTATTTGAAATTCATCTTTGTTTGGAGTTTGTGCATCACTGTTGGTAAAAAATATATTCTTAAAGGTGTGATTCCAGCTCTAATCCTGTTCTCAAGTGATCTTTTCTTAATGCCTTTAAATATGTATTATGCTTATAGCGCTTTTTTTGTAGTCCACTAGTCAGCAAATATTTTTGTTTTAGACTAAACAACTAGTCTACCAGTTATTTCTAATGTGGTTTGGAGATTTTTTCAAATAAAATTCAAGGCCAGTTAAAGCTAAAATATCCAAGTCAAATTGAGGTTGTTCATCATAAGCAGTTTTCCAAAGATGTTGGTTGCATTTTTCTGGTGATTTTGAACTATAGATTTTGGCATGATTATTGATTACTAGAATAAGGAACCTGATAATAGACTCTGTGCACAGTTGCATGCTAACTAGCTCGCTGTGACTCAAAGCTAACAGTCACTTTTATTAAAATTGGAAAACAACTACTTATTAAAATTCAAATTCATTAAAACAAATTCATTAAAATAAAGACATTTTTATATGTCGAATACTTCAGTTTGTGGTGTTATTTTAATATTTATTCCGCCTCAAAATTAGTATTAGCGTTAGCATTGAGACACAAACATCTGTCTTTCTAAACACAGAAGAGTCCTCCGGTGAAGTATTCATTTTATTTGTGTAGTGTTTAACATGTTGTCAGTGACATCCATGCAAAAACCTCATAGAGATACAATTGGACAGGAAGTCATGACGCTAACAGTGAGGTTGCCGGGCGCTGTTGTTCACAGAGCCAATTTTGGCAAGAAACCCCCAAGAAACATTGTGCCCAGGCCCCCCACACCCCACAAAGATGGTCACAGCCCTGGTTCAGGTTGAATGTACCAAGTGTGTCCCATTCCATGTATCCAAAGCAGCATGTTATTAGTGTTTTCAAATCACATGTCACTTTACATTTATATTTTGTGGCTTAGTGAATACACATTGAACACTGCACCGTTAACATTTTATTTACAATTAATGAGTTTTAAAAATGGATATTTAGCAGCTACCACCGTTCCTTGGTCCATATAACTGAAGCTTCTTAGTAGAATGTATTTAACAAATGGAACAGAAAATAAGGGAATGCACTTGACAACATTTGCACAAATAGAGAGGGAGCAGATTTGTGTTGCAGCTTTAATGCTCGGGGGCAGAAGATGATGTGAAAACCAAACAGGGAAGAGGCAGAGTCAATACAGAGGTGAAAACAGGAATACAAACCAGTGCTTGTGCTACACATGAGGAAATTAGACAAGAAATATAAAAAACAAACAAACAAACAAAAAACATTTATTTTAAGTAGTTAAAGAACACACAATGTGCTTGTGTCTGCTATATACAGTAGTTGTACTCTATGACACCTGTGGATGATTATGTTATAATTTGCACATTTTAAATCACAATATTCATCTAAAATGACTTAATAAACGAAACAAGTCCTCAGTGGGAGCTGATGTCGCCATAAATGTCGTCACAACAAAGAGCCGTGTAGCTGCTGGCCGCTCCTATGGATAGTTGCAGATCACGCTAGCGAGCAGCTGATTTTTTTTCATTTGTACCAAAATGACTACACGACAAGAAACAAGTTCACTGACTTCAGACTGCAGATCACACAAGAGAGTAGCAGATTTTGTTTCACTGGTACCAAAATGACTACATGACGCTGCCGAATCCGACTTGTATCATCGATTAAGAAAATAAAATTGAAGAACGGAGTAAGTACAGAGCAGTGGGTGTGTAAACAGGGACTCATAGGCAATATGGCGTCATGAAAATAAGTGATTAAAGATTGCTCCAACATGCACGAATGACTCCAAAAACAACATCGAAGAGGATGAATGAGAAGAGGAAACAACTTTTCTGGTGGAGTTGTCTCTAATGGGAATATTATTGCTTTGGCTAAAACATTCTAGTTAAACTTGACTCTCCATTGAGACAAGTAGATGACTCCAATAGACCGTTACGCAGGTCAGATCTGTGAAGAGGTGACCCCGCTCACAGTAAGAATGCAAAATTTCAGGACAATTTTTAGCAATAAAAACACCAAAAATTGAACATTACAGGCAAAGAAATAATCTCCATGGAAACTGGTGGCGTATCCTCTTTTTGCAGATTTGTAGACGGACAACAAAGCACAGTCACACAGGCGAGATGGATGAAGCGTCTTGCCCAGTGAAAGAACAACAGTATGCATTGCCAGTAGCGGGAATTGAACCCTCAACATTCATTAAGGTTGTACCACTGAGATGCTGGACACTATATTCATCTTATATAGCTACTTTTTGTCTGAATAATTAACTTTTAATTTGCACTCCATAATAAACTTGTTTTGCCAAGACGGAACTTTTTTTTTGTTTTGTTTTTTTTTATAAAGTAAAATTTGATTTGCTCCATTACAGATATATTGTATAGCAGCTCTTAGAGTCAAAATGAGACCACTGATTGCTGTCTTTGTAATTATAAAGCGTTTTATCGTCCACAAACCAGGAAGTCATGCTTGCGCGCTGTTAGCATGCTAGTAGTTGTTAGCATTACCATGACAGCAAAACTCCGCTCTGACTCTGAACGTTGTGAAAAGCACTTATAAACTCATCATGGTGAATAATTCGGATGCTCGGAATACATCAGATAAGTAAAGAATAACTTTGGACTACTGCAAACTGTATTAAAACCAACTAGTTCCGCTTTTCACATTTTAAAGAAAAAAACAATATCACCCCTTTAATCACACATAACTGCATATATAACTCAGAGTATCCTTACATTTATAATAGGAACCATTTAATATAAGTGAATTGCTGAACAACCCACAGAAGTACATAACAAGTGGTCGAGTGGCACTTGGGAGGCGGGCGAGGAAGCGTTGTGATTGGACGAGCTGATTGACTTCCTATAAGCCCAACGAGGACGGCTAATTGAAGCAGCCCCTTCAATCTCTCGCCTCGGAGGATAAAATCGAAATGACTCCAATCTTTGTCCAGTAATGAGATGGATAAGTTATTCTTGCCGGGCCTAAGCTGTCCGATTTCTTTCTTCTAAATTACCCCTTTTAATGCAACGTGGACTGTTAAGCCGGAGCAATTTGCAAAAGGATTATGGGACCTAGTGAAAATCAGAGTTGAAAGGATTTGTATGGGATAATCTAAGGTCATCTGTGTCTTCGTGGTACTGTGATGTTAATATTGGTTTAACACGGTTTGTTCCAGATGCACTAGCACACAGCGTAATCAGTGTTGTCAGTTATTATACTAATGTAACGCTTTGTAACGTTTCTTGTTTAGGAGGTGCGTCACCTGCTTCTTTCCATCGCTGAGAATGTTCCACAGAGTTGCATTCAACTATCTATCCCCAAGTATTGATTAGCAATAAATAAGTTTAATATTTAGCACTGTGGAATATTCCAGAAAAACAACAATAACATTTCTATGGAGACAAACTGGTTAAGTCACATAGTGTACCTTTAACCTGCGATGCCTCTGCCTGGCTCACAATGGTTTGAGTGCTTTGAGTTTACTTGATTTCACCATCATGTCGTCCCGGTGCAGTATTTTTTCACATTGTAGCTTTATCTGAGAGTCTATTTTTGATTGATATAACAGAGTCAGATCAGAGTCTCTTAAGGTAACTACAGGTGTCCCTCAGGGATCAATTTTAGGCCCATTTTTATTTAGCCTTTACATTAATCATGTGCCTACAGTCTGCCCAGTGCATAATGTACGCAGACGACACTGTTTTATGCATAGGCAAGGCAAGTTTATTTGTATAGCACAAGTCGTACACAGAGTAATTCAAAGTGCTTTACAGAATAAGAAAGACATTAAAATCACAATACAACAAATCAAAACATAAATAATCATAATTAATAAAACTGAAACACTGATTCCCCATGTTTAGTCCTGACTGTGGGCACCAGCAGGAGGCCGGTCCCTGAAGTCCTCAGAGAGATGGTTCATATGGCACTAACATGTGGGAGATGTACTTTGGTGCTGGGCCAGGCCGGTCCTGAAGTCCTCAGAGAGATGGTTCATATGGCACTAACATGTGGGAGATGTACTTTGGTGCTAGGCCATGGAGAGACTTGTAACAAGCAGAACTGCTTTAAAGTCTATTCTCTGAGCCACAGGAAGTCAGGGCAAACATGGATGTTCCAAAGACACTGTTGCAGCTAAACTCACCCAATTAATGAAACATGTTACATCTTGGTTACAAGAGAGTTGCTTGCAGCTAAACAACTCTAAAACAGTGGCCATATTTTCAGTGAAACAAAAAGAGCTTCTAATGATCCTGAAATATATGTTGCAGGGGGAAAGCTACAGTTCGTTAATCAGTATAAATACCTTGGATTGCTAATCAATTCTCACCTCTCCTTTAAAGGTCATGTTGATAAGTTGTGTAAAAGAATCAAACTTTAGATAAATTACAAATGAAATTCTTTCTGCATGCCATGATTTTTAGTCATTTTAATGATTGTCTAACGAGCTGGTCTCAGGCAAAACGAAGCACCTTAAGACCTTTGCAAAACACTGTAGAAACAAAACATCAAAGTCATGGATACAAAACAAGGCCTTACCACAAAAAGTATGGTTTTCTACAAAGGCCAGATCTTCTTAAATTTGCGGACTTCTGTTTGATATACAAAACAATGCATGATTTGGCCCCTGCTCCACTGGCAGGTTTGCTCAGCCAAAGCTTTGTGAGAGGTGACTGTGTGATCCCTCTGAGAATGAGCACCTTTAGTCAGTCTGCCTGGTCTGTGAGAGGAGCCAGAGAGTGGAACACAATACCAGAGGACATTAAACAGCAAACCACGTATAAGGCCTTCACTAAACACCTGAGAGAGCAGCTGGTAAACACAGACCTGTCAGCGCTGAAGACTAGAGCCTGCTGTGTTGTATGTCGTGTGTGAACTGTATGTGGTGTAAATATCTGCAGTTTGTTTTGTCTTTTTTTGCTCATGTTTAACCACATGTTTTATGAAATTGCACTGTCCCCTTTCAAATAAATTAATCTAATCTATTACGTAAAATGCTGTTGTCACGATACTAAAATTTCAAACTCGATTTCGATACTATAAGTTAATCTAATCTATTACGTAAAATGCCTGTTGTCACATACTAAAATTTCAAACTCGATTTCAATACTAAGGAATAGACTCGATACCGATTCTCATACCACGATGATAATAAAAAACCCTCTTTATTTACACAATAGAATCGAATGTGATTTTCAAAATAAAATTGAAGTACCAGTACTTTCTTTTATATTACCATGTGACCTTATATATGTGTACTCTCTCAGGCGTATACTAGTCTATGTGGTCTTAAGAAAGCTGTTCTGGAAATGTTCACTTCTGTCCTGTGAATGTAACTTTTTTGAGTATCAATACCTGCTCATCTAGTTTTGATGCTAGTTTTAGTATCGATTAGTTTCAGATTTTCTATACTTTTGACGACCCTAATGTAAAATATACTCAAGTATTATGAAGCTGTGACGATACTGACATGACCTTATTAACACAACCATCTACGTATCAGCGGTGGAACATAACGAGGTAAAAGTAGTAAAGTACCGTACTTAAGTATAAATTTTAGGTATCTGTACTTTACCTGTACAATTTTAAAGTAGATACGTATTTTGATAGATACTTTGGTAGATACTTTGACTTCACTACATTTGAGAGCAGGTATCTGTACTTTCTACTCCACTGCATTTTTTTAACTGGACTGAAAAGTAAAAGGATTATTCATTATTGTTTGAGACCTGCTGAAAAGTCTGAGGGTCTATTTTTTAGCACATCACGGTCACAATCAATTCAATTGTTTCTGTTGAACAAAATTCAGCACAAATCTTTATCCAAATCACTACAGCTTTATAAAACCTCAAAATCTGTGTGAAATACTTTTACTTTTTACTCTTTAATTACATTTTTAAAGGGGTACTTTCACACTTTTACTTATGTAGATTTTTTCATGCGATACTTTTACTTGAGTGTTTTTTGCCCCGGTATCTGTACTTTTACTTAAGTAACAAAATCAAGTACTTCTTCCACCACTGCTCTATAATAAATACACCTTCCAGAATTATCCACGTTGTTGTACATCTGTCTGTCTAATTACATTACCACCTTAGAGTTTCCTGTATCCAGACGCTTTGCCTTTCTCTGATTGGTCTGGCGCCGTTCTAAAGATAGCCCGCTCTCTAGCCCCCTCTACTGCGCGCGGGGGCCCTGACTTCTGACGCGCTCTTCC
>KN470082.1:0-26678 GCA_000787095.1 Periophthalmodon schlosseri
ATCTGATTGGCTGTTGAAACTGACTGTTTAGGCCTGTTTAGGCCTAAACATGCTCAGAAAAATGAAAACAAGGCCTTTCTGGCCCTGACGGCCACACTGCTGTTTTCTGATCTATGTTATAATGTTTCCTCGTCACAAACGTCACAAACAGACCTGGAGTTGTGTTTTGTTTCATTCACACGTTTAACACACAAACTCTGCATATTTAGGCTGAGCTCTTCTCTCAGATGGAATACACTCTGTTCCACCTAATACAGGTTGTGCTCCACTGTGTTTTTAAACTCCACACACCTTCACTAGAATCATTTGGATAATTTCAGCCCTGGAATTGTCAATCTCTACTGAACTAAAGGTAAAAGTAGCTGTTAAATGGAGCTCTGCAGTGAAAAATTGAAATTGAAAAATTCAGATATTAAGAGTTCAAAAGTATCACGGAGGCTAACCAGCTACAGCTACATGCTAACTAATATCCATAATGTGTCCAAAAGTCCAGAAAGCAAATTTAAAATGCAAGATTCAGCAAATGTTTTAATAACTTAGCGGTTTATAAAGTTTCAGAAACAGATTTTAAATAAAATTCTAGGTCTTGTGGTCATTAGTCACCGCAGAGCTGATCAGCCCTGTGCTTTCAAACTTTTAATATCATTTTTTAAAGTCTATATGAAAATGAATGAGAAATTTAGTTCTGGAACCAGGGGTTGGGCAATCACTGTTGAGCTCCATAGAAAACTCCCACTTCATGACATCACAAGGTGGAACAAAGCACTTTGGGCTTTGGAGATGTAGACTGACTAATAATAAAGTGTTACTCAGACATGTGTGAATGAAACAAAACACGACTCCAGGTGTGTTTTTGATGAGGTAACAGCATCATAACATGACTCAAAGGTCACGAGAGTCAATTTTGCGTAATATTTAAAGCTGCACGAAGTAACTTTTCCAGTGGAGGATACACTACCTGCTTGTCTCCAGGGATTTGTTATTAAATGTTCCACAGTATGGCTTTTGGGCCCGGCGGATGGCGCTGTGAGACAGGTCAGATACATGTATTTCAAGATAGTTTTTGAATGAATGCGACATAAATAGTTTTCATTCCAGCCAAAAAAAAAAAACATCTCCATGGAGACAAGCAGGTGGCAAAAAAGTTACATTACGCACCTTTAAAACTGTAAATTGTGAAATACCAAGGGGCCTAGTAAAGCAAAACAGGACCTTGTGCTCGTACAGATTATTGCACAGAATTTTTTTTTTTATTTCATCATTAGGTGCAGACCAGAGGCATTCTCAGGAAATGCAACGGATCATGAGACAGGTAAGGGGACATTTTGCGGAGTCAAATTAAAGACAATCCAAAAGTCCTCATTATATATTTATTTATTTATTTTAATTTGTATTTTTTTCCAGCCAAAACCACAGTGCGTCTGATAGCCATCCTTTGTCCTCTGTTAGTCGTTGGAGGCATAGCTTTGGTGCTCCTGTTTTATTTGGGATGCTCCAGACACGAGACACGATTCAAGCAAAGTAAGTTTACGCATTTAGAGCACGTTTTCGTACACGAGCAAAGAAAAGTGACGTGATGAATGTTTTTCAGCGGTGAAGAAGCTGTGCACTTGGGTAAGCGACCTCATTTTGACTCATGTTTGGACATTTATGGCTAATTGTTAATGTTAACGTTAATTTTTTTCTCTCCAGGAAACTAAAGAGACTGCACACGTGACGAGCGAGATGACTGGGGAGAAGCAACAGACAGTTCCCATGGCAACAGCTAACATGGGTAGGCCTAATGCTAAATAAAATGACATGTTATGGTTAAAAATACATAAATAAGTGGTATAAACTGACTACCCAGTGCGAGCGTCACTACTTCCTGTCCAGTGTTGAAGACTAAACAAATGAAATGAAAACTCCACCAGGGGAAAACCTTTGTGTTTAGAAAGGCAGGTGTTTGTCTGCCAATGCTAACGCTAGTGCTAATTTTGAGGCATAAAAATATTAAAGTAACACCTCAAAATGAAATAATCTACACATAAAAACGATCAGATAGGCTTTACATTAATCCATTTTCATTTTAATGGGTTGATTATTTTATATTTTATGCCTTTAATAAAAGTTAGCATTAGCTTTGAGACACAGTGAGCTAGCTAGCATGCTCCTGTGCACAGAGCCAGTCGTAGCTGTATTGTAGCTAACAGTTTATGTCACAATAAAATGGATCAGTTTGAAGAAATCTATAAACTACTGTTTTTTGCCAGACTGGATTTTTTTTTGCCATATTGGTTCTAGTTGCTAATGTAAAATAATGTAAACTCCAAAGGAAATATTTAGTAGCTATTAAAAAAACATAGCTATAGATCCACTATGGCGCCAACTGCCCCAAGTCCAGTGTTTCTCAAACGTTTGTCCATGTACCACCAGAAAATAGCGACTTCTGGTGGTACTCGCGCCCCAGTTTATACTTTGTTTATTCTAATTAGACACATTTCATGGATGTTTTAGTATTTTATTGAAAATCTGTCTTTTGAAGGTTTAGATCTACAGTTTAATTCTACTTCTGATGTTAGACCAGCCCTCGTGGTACTTGGGAAGCCAAATATTTACTGAGGGAGTAAAGCTGGTCTACTACTTTTCCCTCATCTGCAACCAAACTTTGAGCACTTTTTAGAAATTATTTAAACTTAAAGGTCGTATGTTATGCAAAATTGACTCTTGTGAGCTTTAAGCCGTGTTATAATGTTGTTACCTCCTCAAAAACAGACCTGGAGTTGTGTTTTGTTTCATTCACGCATGTTTGAGTAACACTTTATTATTAGTCTGTCTGCATCTCCAAAGTTCAGAACGCTCTGTTCCACCTTGTGATGTCATGAAGCGTTAGTTTTCAAGTTAACAGCTCCTTTTACCTTTAGTTTAGTAGAGATTGGCAATTCCAGAGCTGAAATCATCCAAATGATTCTAGTGAAGGTGTGTGGAGTTTAAAAATACAGTGAAGCACTTCCTGTATCACCATATGACATCACAAGGTGGAACGAAGTGTTTTCTGTTTGAGCGAAAAACTCAGCCTACATATGCAGGGTTTGTGTGTTAAACATGAATGAAACAAAACACAACTCCAGGTCTGTAACATAAAGAAACAAAACACAACTCCAGGTCTGTTTGTGACGAGGAAACGACATTATAACATAGATCAGAAGTAATATTTAAACGTTTTAATATTTCTTTTAGGTCCAGTGCATGTCCACAACCCAGGGACAGTAATCTTCAGTCTCCTTGGTGAGTTCACGGGACAGATCGGAGAAACGAAAGAAGAGAAGCCAGACGTGACGCAACCTAGTGGAGACGAAGAGCACTGCACCGTGTGTCAGCCCACGCCCTCTCCCGCCCTCCCCCTGTCCGAGGAGGAGCAGAATAAGGCCTCCTTCCCTTCTCAGGAGCAGGGCAAGGACAGCCACGTGTCTATGGAGGAGCAGCTATGACGCTCTTAACTGGGAACGAGAACACACACTTCCACCGAGATACGAGTGCGGTCACCGTGCATTTCCCCCCCGAGTTCAGACGGACGCGACTCACAGGTGGATTAGCCAATCAGGGACATGCGTGGTCTGTCCGTACCAAAACAAATATGGCAGCTTACGAGGAAAAAAAAAAAAAAAAAGGAAAAAAATACCACGGGGACTGAAAAACATCGCGGATTTCTGCAGAATCAGTGAGCGAAGCACAAAATTCCGAGGTGAGAGAAGTTTGATTTTGTTCAAATTATGGGTGGCCGGCGAGCTCCTTTGTTTCACACGCGTCACTGAAATAAATCATTCTGAGCCCGGCTTGAAACGCGGAGGGGGAGGGGCCTAGACTGATATCCCTCTGTATAAAAAATACAGAGGTATCATTCTGGACTTGGTGTGACGCTCGATGATCTTTGATACAGACGACACAGTGCGAGAGTGGACTGGACGAGGCTCGATTACAAAACGGGAATATTATTTTCTTTGTTTGTTATCATTGTTGTGATGATGTTTACGGCGACGTCAGCTCCCATTGGGCACCGCAGTTATGTAACGCGGAAGTCAGCGGGCTCGGATTTTTTAAGTCGTTTTAAATGAATATTGTGATTTTAAATGTGCAAATTATAACATAATGATCCACGGGTGTCGTAGATTATAACTATAAAGCAGACGCAAGCACAATATGTCTGCTTTAAAGGTGCACTATGTAACTTTTGAGTAAAGGGTCTGGTCTGCCACCTTTTTTTTCTGCATGATGTTTTTGCTTTGCCTGGAATGTTCCACAGTATAGGATTAAACTGGTGTTTTTATAGAAAAAAACCCCAAAAACTTGTGTTCTTAGTGTGACATGTTACAATTGAGATAGATACTTTAATGCCATACTGTGGAACATTGCAGGCAAAGCAGTAACAGCTCCATGGAGAATCTGAAAATACTTGAGGCTCATGTGTTCAAGAGAAATGCACAAATACTGCAAAAAAGTATTGTTTTAAGTGTGTCGGAATAAAAAGTACATGTACTGTCAGTCTGAACATGACGTCACTTTGAGCTAAAGAACATTTTACACAATGTCATTATTTAATGAGCCGATCCGTGGGTTTAAAGTGATGAAAACGTAGGACTGGTGCCATAGTAATCAGCAATTCAGAACTGAATACTGTATGTTTTAAAAGTCCTCAAAATGGCAGGTCAAGTCACAGAACTGAAACCCACACAGTGATTCTTATCTCACAGTCAGATAAGTACAGAAGGAGTTTTATTATGAAGTAAAATGTACAATCTTGTAAGTCTGTACAAAGTTTAACAAACATATTTGAGTCTCAGTCTTTTATATACAACTCTAAATACATGTAAAGTGTACTATAGTACATACTAAAGTAATGTGTACTATAGTACATACTAAAGTAAAGTGTACTATAGTACATACTAAAGTAATGTGTACTATAGTGCATACTAAAGTAATGTGTACTATAGTGCATACTAAAGTAAAGTGTACTATAGTGCATACTAAAGTAATGTGTACTATAGTACATACTAAAATAAAGTGTACTATAGTACATGCTGTAGTATATTATACTAGAGTACATTGT
This sequence comes from Periophthalmodon schlosseri, assembly GCA_000787095.1. NCBI lineage: Eukaryota > Metazoa > Chordata > Actinopteri > Gobiiformes > Gobiidae > Periophthalmodon > Periophthalmodon schlosseri. Next base: position 5,087 of record KN470082.1, read on the forward strand.
ACTACAGTACATACTAACATGACGTTACACTTTCTGTCTGAGGTGCTCTGTTTCCTCTCAGGAAGCTGCAGTTTACTTCAGATACAGCTTCAGTTTTCAAAGTCATTTCAGATCTCTTCTTTTATCTCCGCTGTTTGAGTCATGGTTTAGTTTTGCCTCAGATTTCGATGAGCTGGTCACACTTGCCGCACATCTCCTGGACGGGGGTACAGGCCTCCTCCTCTTCCCCTTCTTCCTTCTCTTCCTCCTCATGTATGTACACTGTGGCTGGCACTGACACTGTTTTTGTCTGGATGCAGTAACCTGAGGATTAGAACCAAAGAGTGAACTGTCAAACGGCAGCTTCATATGATTCTGTAATTTAATAATTCATGATTCCAGGTTGTCGATCGGGCTCCAGTAGACAGTTGACAGAGAAGACGTTTGTCTTGTCTTGAAGTTTGTGTCCGTGTTTCATGAGGACAGGCCCAGTAATTTGAGATATTAAAGATGCACTATGTAACTTTCCTGTGGAGGACCTGCATTCTGGTTGTCTCCACGAAGATGTTTTTGCTTCACCTGGAATGTTCCACTGTAAGGCATTAAATATATTTACCAATGTATCTCCATGGAGACGAGCAGGTGAGGCCACTATAGGCCCAGTTACAGGTCAGATCTCTTGAAACACGATCCCACTCACACTAAGGATGCATGTTTTTCTAGATACTTCTGAGCAATAATAAAACCTGTAATTGCAAAATGGATTAATTTAATGCCATACTGAGGAACATTCCGGATGTAGAAATGGATGCAAGCAGGTGAAGGAACCCCCACCTAAAAAGTTACATGTTGCACCTTTAACAATAAACCAGGTCAAACTATGATTCTGACCTGTCGTCCAGCTCAATGTTAAAGAGTTTTTTTTCAACTTTTCATTTATTTAAAACATTTAAAACAGGAGCAGTTGTGATTATAAATGTTTATCACCAGATTATTAAAGTGCTGCAGTGGGACCAGTGTTTCCAGTTTCACATGTCCTTGAAATATATTAAATTTTTGGGAAGTGAAATAACCAAAAGCTTTTTTCCTCATTTCAGTTCTACTGCGGCCAGTTTTTAGACACAGACAATCATGAGATCTTGTATTAAAAGTTCTTCTCCAATTCTTCCTCTTTCTCTCTCCGCCTCTCCTCTTTCTCTCTCCCTCTCACTCCCTCTCTTCTCCTTTCTTATCCTCTCCTCGTTCTCTCTCCTCCTCCCTCCCTCTCTCCTCATCTCTATTGTTCAGTTTTTAGACGTAGACAATCATGAGATCTTGTATTAAAAGTTCTTCTCCAATTCCTCCTCTCTCCACCTCTGCTCTTTCTCTCTCCTCCTCTCTCTCCCTCTCCTCTTTCTCTCTCCTCCTCTCCTCTTTCTCTCCGCTCCTCCTCCCTCTCCCTCCCTCTCTCTTCCTGTCTGTTGTTCAGTTTTTAGACATAGACCATCATGTGATCTTGTATTAAAAGTTCCTGTATCAAAGTTCAACAAACAAAGTGAGATATTGTGTCAGTCTGTCCGTCGTCCCTTAAAAATACATTTTATACAGTGTTGTTCTTTTCTGATAGATAGCAATGGTGACCCTACTTTTTCATAGAGTGATGGGTTTAAATTCATCACCTGTTATGAAGCGAAGGGTGAAAAAGTAGATCTTAAAGTTTCAAAGTAGAGGCTGAAGTCTGTATCTCCATAATCCAGTACAGAAACAAAAGTTGCTAGTTTATAGTGTAAATAAAGGGATTATTATAAGTGTAAATACTTTTGTTGTTTGCGAAGCAGTTGAACAATGTCTTGATCTTTGTCAGAATCACCAGAGCGATGCCCAAAGACAACAGGCAGATGATGATCATGAACCAGACCGTATCTGCAACAACAAAGACGTAATAAGGACTCACTCGTGGCTGGGTTACTCATATAAAAAGGATTAACTTATTCTGAATACCTTGGATGGGTTGTATAGAAACAGCTGCAAAAGAAAATAAACATGAGTCAGTTATCTGCTTGCCCATCCTTGTTTTCTGCTTGATCTGGATAAATGCCATACCTGTAGTTCCTTGGGTGGTAGTAGAGGGCGCTGGTGTGGCCGGGGACTTTGTACAGTAGCTGCATGTGCCGACTCCGCATTTAAATCCTGCCTTGCACCGGCACTCGACGTTGTGAGTGGAGTTACACGGCGAAACCTCCTCCATGGTTTCTGCAATGCAAAATATACAATCCATAGTCATTTGCACTCAGTTGGTAGAGCGTTTGTCCACTGATCCGAAGGCTGGCGGTTTGAATCCCGCTCCCACAGATGAATGCTGTCATTGTGTCCTTGGGCAAGACAGTGTCTGCCTACACTGCTGTGTGAATGGGTGAGTGGATATAAAAATGTGACCATTTTCCATTTAATTAGGCCTCATCTTTGAATGTTTGTCATCATAAAATTAACATTAAAAGAGAAAAGTGCAGAATAAAATCCTTTCAGTCACATGCAGCTAAACTGAACCATTTGAGCCTGGATTTAAACATTGTCAAAGTAGAGGCTTAGTCCTGGTTTAGTCCTGGTTTAGTCCTGGTTTAGTCCTGGTTTAATTCTGGTTTAGTTCTGGATTAGTCCTGGTTTAGTTCTGGTTTAGTTCTGGTTTAGTCCTGGTTTAGTCCTGGTTTTGTCCTGGTTTTGTCCTGCTTTAGTCCCGGTTTGGTCCCGGTTTAGTCCCGGTTTAGTCCCGCTTTAGTTCTGGTTTAGTCCTGGTTTAGTCCTGGTTCAGTCCCGGTTCAGTCCTGGTTCAGTCCTGACTCTGGGCTCCAGCAGGAGGCCGGTCTCTGAAGTTCTCACAGTCTGAGATGGTTCATGTGGCTCTAACATGTGGGAGATGTTCTTTGGTGCTGGTCCATGGAGAGACTCGTAACAAGCAGAGCTGCTTTAAAGTCTCTGAGCCACAGGAGCCACAGACCTGAGCCACAGGACACATGTGTCAAGTACTTCCTGGTTCTAGTCGGGACCCGAGCAGCAGTGTTCTGGATGTACTGCAGCTGTCTTAAGGCTTTATGTTTATATCTCAGTAATTACTAAGAATAATGCACTGGATTTATATCTGACCTTTCAAGACACTTAAAGCACTTTACACTCATTATCTGTCTATCTAGATTCCACAGTTTGTAGTGGTAACACACACACCACATTCACACTGGGCAATGTGGGTGAAGAGTCTCGTCTGATGACGCAACAAGCCCCCACTAGAGCCACCACACAAAACAAAAACTCATCCTATTTTCTCACTGTAGAATCAAGGTAGTTCCTCATTCACAAAGGCTTTAAAGTACACAATGCAACTCGGCCTGGTGCTTGTCTCCATGGAGATATCTAAGTTTAATGTCATACTGTGTAACGTTTCAGACAAAAAAATATGGCCAGGTGCAGTAGCCGACCCTCCACTACAACAATTACTAAGATGTCACTCATAAAACTAGGTTCAAGATGTTTCAAAAGTTCTGTTAGTTCACAAGTGCCCCACCCTTGTGTAATACTGGCCCTAGGCAGTTTTGACATCGCTCATTTACTTCTGACTATTTCACTTAAGATCATGATTCAGAATCTCCAGAAATGAGTCAGTGAAGGAGCCTCGCCGGTAAAAGCTCTAGCTCTAGTTTTGCCTTAAGAGAAAAGCTCTTTCAGCTGCTAACGTTCTGTAAGAAATATTTTTCGCTTTGAGCCATGCCCCAAGACATTTGGTACTCTGCAAACAGCCTGCAAATCTGCATTTAAAGAGGAGGTATTTTACTTCTATTATGGGGCATTAAAGAGGGGTATTTTACTTCTATTACGGGGCATTAAAGAGGAGGTGTTTTACTTCTGTTATGGGCCATTAAAGAGGAGGTGTTTTACTTCTGTTATGGGCCATTAAAGAGGAGGTGTTTTACTTCTGTTATGGGCCATTAAAGAGGAGGTGTTTTACTTCTGTTATGGGCCATTAAAGAGGAGGTGTTTTACTTCCTATTATGGGCATTAAAGAGGGGGTATTTTACTTTTATGGGTTATTAAAGAGGGGGCATTTTACTTCTATTATGGTGCATTAAAGAGGTGGTATTTTACTTTTATGGGGTATTAAAGGTGGGGTATTTTACTTCTATTATGGGCCATTAAAGAGGGGGTATTTTACTTCTGTGGGGTATTAAAGAGGGGGTGTTTTACTTCTGCGGGGTATTAAATGTAACACATAACATATTTAGATCACTATGCTACTTTTTAATTGTTTGCTATATTTGCCAAAAACAACGTAATAACATGTTTAATAAGGTTCACTTTAGTTTTTGACGCTCGCCCCTCCCTTTGCTCTCCGCGCTAAGTCACTCCCCCTGCAGATCGCCATCACATTCCGCTAACGAAACTACTGCACATCGCACCGGGTTTGTGAAGTTGTAGTGTATCGTTTTGTATCATGTTTTTGTATATTTATGTAAAACTGTCGTGTGGGAGCGCGGGTGACGTTTGTGGGCGGAGCATTGCACAGAATCTTACAGCTAACCGTAATGAGGGTTCGGATAGGCCCGGGGAGAGATCGCTAGATTACTCAAACGCGCACTGGTGACATCTAAAACCTCTTTAAATACGTTTTTCATGCGGGAACAACACTGGTAGAACGCTCTAAAACGTCGATTTTGCATAATACCCCCGCTTTAAAATGGTAAATGTGTTTTATTAAAGCACTTTTCAGCACGTTTCAGCGTTTTGGTCTTTTTTGTGTTGTGGTTTTCCGTGGGACGTGTGGGCGCCTCTGTTCTGTCGGCCCCAGGTGTACGGTGCTATGGTTTAAATAGGACACACAGGCTTCGTGCTTATGCTGCTGTAGATGAGATCAAACACTTCACATGAACACAGCCTCGGTTATGTGACATTTATAAATGTTAAACTCAAAAAACATGTTATTTCCATTGTTTGTGGTTCATTAAGTGTGGTTTCCTCTCTACATATAATAGACTCAGGGTTACACTTAGAAATGCTACTTACAAGAGCTGTTCTTCTTACGTTTCACACCAAGCACGAGCTCAGAAAATAATCGACTTTAAACCAGGATTAAACCCGAGGGCTGGTCCAAAAATGTATCTTAAAGACGCTGCACCAGATTTGTAAAACATAAAAAAACAGAACTAGTTCACTTTAAACAGTTTGCAGTGGTCCACTTATGCATTTAGATCATGCTAAGTATTCACCTTGATGAGTTTATAAGAGCTTTCCACAGCTTTTGGAGGACAGAGCGAAGTTTTGGTGTCACAGTAAAACAAACAGCATGCAAACTGTGCACTTGCTGATACAAAAAACGCTTTATAGTCAGATGCAGACAGTACACGGCGGACTTATTTTGACCCGCTTTGTCCCAGTACAGATATACTGTATAAGGTCAAAATGAGGTCTTGAGGTCAAAATAAGTCCGCTGTGGGCTGCCTGCATCTAATTAGAAAGCATTTTATTGTCCAATAATCAGCGAGTGCGCAGTTAGCATGGCAGTTGTCGTAAGCGTTACCGTGATGGCGAAACCGAATGTGAAACGCGCTTCTAAACTCAAACTTTGGACTAGTGCAAACTGTTTAAATTGAGCTGGGTCTGTTTTTCCTGTTTTTGAGAAAGTAAAGATCAGGTACGGCGCCTTTAAGTAGCGGTGAACTTGGAGTATCCCGAAAGAAAAAACAATATCTGGCAACTTAACAAGGTCAGACGACCCCGAGTACCACCAGAGGAAGCACGTGAACCACATGCAAACCACGGCTCTAGTCTTTCTGACTCGCTCCCACCTTGCGAGCTTGAGTGGGAAAGCCCCCCGACTTCTGGTAACTTGTGAAATGATTAGCAGTTAGCAAACTGTTAGCTGAGTAAATTACAGCTCCTTTTACCCGGATGAATCTAACCTTCGTGAGAGCGTAAAATTATGATTCAAACAACAACATCCTGATATCTGCAGATGTACTTCACAAGAACTTCTGAATCAGACGTGGACTAAACAGCATCTCTAGTAAACACAGGATCTGAAATGCAAGGTTTTGGTGGCATTATTAACTCTTTCTTGAAACTGAAGTTGCGCAATTGTGCAGTGCAAAACTTGCACACGCACACACACCTGCTGGGTTGTTATGCTCTTTGGGGACATTACATTGACATACATTCGTTTCCTGTTGACCTAACCGTAACCATAGCTCCTACATGGCTAACCCTAACCTAAACCCTAACTACATGGCTAACCCTAACCTAAACCCTAACTACATGGCTAACCCTAACCTAAACCCTAACTACATGGCTAACCCTAACCTAAACCCTAACTACATGGCTAACCCTAATCTAAACCCTAACTACATGGCTAACCCTAATCTAAACCCTAACGTGACCGATCATAACCCACATCTGCCCGTGGGTTTTCAGCTTTGTCTTACATTCAACATTTTGAGAACTTTTTCGCATTCAAAAGATGTGTTCAGTTATTAATCGTTACGGCAACGGCCCCGATTTGTCAAAATTCTGAACTCCATGGATACTTTAAGTCACGCTCTTGATCTAACAATGAAGGATTTAAGTCGTAAAGTGTTTTTTGTTGAGCGTGTACAGATTTCAGTCCCAACGCTGTGATAAATACTCGCACACCGCATCAGAACCGGGTCTAAACCGGGACTAAACCTGGACGTAAGCCTGGACTAGACTAGGACTAAACCAGGACTATCCCTACGCTCTAGAAAAGTCTCCGTCAGGACTAAACTGGGCTCAAACCAGGAACCAGGAAACCTACGTAGACCTACACAAACCTATAGCTGCAGTTCAATCCTAGGCATGAATGTGGTGAATGAGTGAGAGACTTGGAGAGGCCTTAGGCGCAGATTGGCAGCCAGACTTGGGTCTAAACTCTGGGCAGCTGTGGCTACAAGTACCTTACCACCCGTGAGAGGGGACAGTGCATGAATGAGGCAGAGAATTGTAACGCAGAGAATAGGGTAAGACTTTTTTTTCCCCCAGTCTGATACAAATTACACTGGGTTTAGTTCTGGGTTTGCTCATTTAGAGACACTACGATACAATGGAGACTCAATGGTAGTCCTGATGTAGAGGAGAACTTAGAGAAGAACCTGAGAACTTAGTCTAATAACGTAATTGTCACGATGTAAATGTAAATATAACACACGGTCCCTGACAAATAAAGAATAAAGGAGTAAAACAAATGGTACTACACTTTCATTTCTACCAAAACAACAGAAGTAATCACGTTTTAACACGTGAAATGAGCTCACCCTTGTTGCACTCGTCGCAGATTTCACAGTTCCTGGCGTTGTATGTGTCTGAGTAGCGATTTCCAATGCAGGGCTCACATTTGGTGTCACATTTTGCAGAATCACGTGATTTTAGGTATGTTCCTGTGAGGGAATTTTCATACAAAACGGTTAAAAGGCTCATATTACGCTATTTTCTGATCTGTGTTATAATGTTGCTTCCTCGTCACAAACAGACCTGGAGTTTTGTCTCATTCATACATGTCTAACACGCAAACCCTGCATGTTTAGGCTGAGCTCTTCTCTCAAACTGAAAACACTCTGTTCCACCTTGTGATGTCATGTGGTAACACAGGAAGTGCTCCACTGTGTTTTTAAACTCCAAACATGTTCACTAGAATCATTTGGATGATTTCAGTCCTGGAATTGCCAATATCTAATGAACTAAAGGTAAAAGGAGCTGTTAACTTGAAAACTACCACTTCATGACATCACAAGGTGGAACAGAGCGTTTTGAGCTTTGGAGACGTACAGACTAATGATAAAGTGTTACTCAAACATGTGTGAATGAAACAAAACACAACTCCAGGTGTGTTTTTGATGAGGTAATAACATTATAACACGGCTTAAAGCTCACGAGAGTCAGTTTTGTGTAATGCAGGACCTTTAATACATCATCCGAGAAATGAATACAGTCACAAGTGCTGTTTTGGATATTGACTAATTAAAGCTGGACAATGTATTTTTTCTGGTGGAGGATCAGCCACCTGCTTGTTTCCATGGAGATGTCTGCAGTGTATACCACAGTATGGCATTAAACATATCTGCCTCCATGGAGAGAAGCAAGTGACCGGTCAGATCCGTGGAGGGTAGACCTCACACGCCGTAGGAACGCATGTTATTTAAGATATTTGGAGCAATGAAAACATGACTTTGTACTGAATAAATACAAAACAGTTCAGTTCAAACGGACCACCAGAAAAGTTACATATTGTACTTAACGTAACGCTGTCTGAACATCATCACTGGGGTAAAGCAAGAGAATCATGTTTCCTCTCTAAGACTGAAAACACTCTGTTCCACCTAGTGATGTCATCTGGTAACACAGGAAGTGCTCCACTGTGTTTTTAAACTCCACACACCTTCACTAGAATCATTTGGATCATTTCAGCCATGGAATTTCCAATCTCTACTGAACAAAACGTAAAAGTTAGCTGTTAACTTGAAAACTAGCACTGCATGACATCACGAGGTGGAACAGAGCGTTTTGAGCTTTGGGGATGGTAGCAGACTAATAATAAAGTGTTACTCAAACATGTGTGAATGAAGCAAAACACAACTCCAGGTCTGTTTTTGATGAAGTAACAACATTATAACACGACTTAAAGCTCACGAGAGTCAATTTTGCGTAATAAACAACCTTTTAATTATTTTTTGTCAACATCACACACCTGAAGGTTAAAAAAAAACATCGTATCTTTAGTACTTGCTCAAATTAAACGAAAGAAGTCTATTGTTTACCTGGCAGACACTTGTTGCAACAAAACTGAGGCTTGCCATTTGGCCACGGATATTGTGTTGGGCTGCATTCGAGAGACAGTATAAGGTCCACGGATGGGAAAAGGCACAGCAGAGTCAAAGTGGTGAAGCTAGAGCAATCCATCTGTAAGTGAACACAGATCACAGGAGCATTAAAGGTGCATTGCGTCACTTTTTTGGTAGAGTATCTGCCACCTGCTCGTCTCCGTGGAGATTTCATTGCTTTACTTATGGCATTAAACTCATCTCTCGTCTATGTCCTTGAAGATAAGCAAGAAGCAAGGCGGGGCAAGTTTAACTGTACAGCACAATTCGCACACAAAGTAATTCACAGTGTTTTACAGACTAAGAAAGACATTAAAATCACAATACAACAAATCAAAACATAAATAATCATCATAAAATTAACATTAAAAGAGAAGAGGCAGAATAAAACCCTTTCAGTCACATGCAGCTAAACAGAACCGTTTGGAGCTTGAGTTTAAACATTGTCAAAGCAGAGGCCAGTCTCTCAAAACTCAAACGCTGATTCCCCATGTTTAGTCCTGGTTTAGTCCTGGTTTAGTCCTGGTTTAGTCCTGGTTTAGTCCTGGTTTAGTCCTGGTTTAGTCCTGACTCTGGGCTCCAGCAGGAGGCCAGTCCCTCAAGTCCTCAAATTGCGACATGGTTCATATGGCGCCAACATGTGGGAGATGTACTTTGGCGCTAGGCCATGGAGAGACTTGTGCACACGCAGAGCCCCCACGGCAAGTTACAGGTCAGATCTGTGGAGCAGCTACCCTGCTCACTGTAGAAATGTGTGTTTTTCAATGAATTTTTAAGCAATATAAACACATGTAATGGGCTAAATGCTGTTGCAGGACACTGTAATGTTTCACGCAAAGCAACAAGGTAGATTTTTTTTCTTTTTTCAAATCGTTACATTTAGCATTTTTTCACACTTCCTTGTTGAATTATAGCACCAACTCAGGACAATCAAGACAACTTGGTATCAAAAGAATACACGTTTTTAAGAAGCAGAATAAATGTTTTTCTATATAATTTACTTAATCTCTGTGTCGGTTTGAACACTTACCTTGCTGGTGATGACACATGGACCCTCTGAGCACAGACTGAGCAAGGATCAGTAGTGTCAGCCCATTATCTGTCACAAGTCGATCTCTGACTCAAACTGAAAACCTTCATTTGCCCTTTGCCGATGTAAAGGAGATAAAACACAGCACTGTTACTGCCCTCCTCTGCAGAGACCCTGGCCGTTGTGCGAAACCTTGGATTTTTCCACTCAGCCGACCACATTTCAAAATAAACAGTTTGTACATTTCCATGGCCAGTAAATATCAAAGGCTAGAATATCAGACACATCAATTATCTGATTTTTGTTGTGTTTTTTCCGTGTAAAGAAATGTGTGCATCAAAAACACCTGCTGACACACTGCTGACGCACATTGGCAAAAGCTGTAGATTTAAATAAAACCAAAATCAGATGACTTATACATGTGGTCTAAACATGATATTTCAGTAATCTGATAAAACCAGTGGTCAAACATATCACTGATGAGATTCTGGTGCGCATGCGTAAATTGCGGTCCTGTTTATAAACACAAGGACAATCCCTCTGCTTATTTTGGGTCTAGTGTAGTTTTGGGGGGTTTAACATTGCGTTTGACTTCAAAGGTTTATTATGAGGTGAGGTGAAAAGCGACTCAAAAGCTCATTGCTCTTTCACCGCCTCAGAAATGACTGTGCCTAAACGAACAGCCTCTGGGTGAGCTCATCACAGGTTTCATTTTAACATGTTTTGACCGTAAAAATACCCAAGTTTAATGGTAAGATAACTGCTGCAGAGTCCGCCGTTTTCACCAGACTATATTTAAGCCTAAACATACTCTGGCTGTAGTAAACTAGTAATTCAGCTGCAGCATGAGGGCTGCGGTCAGCGGCATGTGCCTAAGGTGCGTGAGCGCGCGAGGAAACCCAAAGTGTGTGCACGTGCGCGCCGTACCATGGTTGTAGAGTTACACTACACTCGAGAGGCAATTCTACTCAGAGAGGAGAGGATGTGGGTTTTCATCGGAAGGCGGTGTACGGCACAGCGACCTCTTTCAACTGGTGCGAAGAAGCAGTTTTCAGTGATGTTATCTCGAAAGTGTTTGGTCTTATTATTAGGTGCACCGCAGCACTAACCAGGCGCCACACTGAGGACTTTTTGCCCTTGTCCTCCTCACTGTTCGGCATACGCGCAGTTGTACCCCTTGTTTTCCCTTCACATGAGGCGTATCTTTGTGCCAAGCTGCTTTAATTCCTTGAAACTGACGTGACGCAGCTATTTCCCGTCAAGGCCCGCCCCTCTTCTGTCTGTGGCGAGCGCTGCTTCTCCGCTTTAACCGAGTAGCCCGAGTTTTGTCGTTTTCCGCTGAGGTGGATTTATCTGTGAAAATGGGGAGCAGGTGAAGGGACCCACCTGTCCGCGTGCCGTCGCCCAGACTCAGGTAAGTGACGGTAAAGTGTCGCTGTGTGTCATTGTGGGAAAAGAAGATTCATATCTGACTTGAGGCTGAACAGTGGGCGTCTTGCGGTGCGGTACTAAAACGAAACCGCGGTACGTATGTGAAAAGTTTATTTAGTCACGAAGCTGATAAGCCATATGTAAAACTCCAGCTGATACGAGCTCGTTACAGCTGCGTACGTGTCGCGTTCACTATGGCGCGGCGGATGTAGCCTATGGGCGCTATAAGGGAGCGGGGGAAAGGGTGAAGCCGCCGGACCAGTGGCGCAGAGACGTGCCAGGAGCGGAGCGTTGCGCTATAAGTGAAACCCAGTGCTTCACAGCGCCTTTGTCAACGGACTGAGATACGCTTTAGCACTTTTTTTTTAACATTTGCGGTGGGATTTATTCCGCCCGTAGCCCAAACAAAAGCATCAATCAAAATATTTTCACCCAGGCTACTCATTTATTTGACCAAACGCAAACTTCAACCTCTCAAACTGTTTTAAGTTTTAAGTTCACTCGCGTGCGTCATTCAACAGCCGCGTAAAGCAACTTAAATGAACACTATGTAACTTTTCTGGCAGGCGGTCCACCGTCTGCTTGTCTCCATGGAGATGTTAGTCCTTTGCCTGGAATGTCCCACAGTGCTGCATTAAACATATCCGTCCCGCATTCATTCAGTCACAGGTGTTTTTATTGCTTACACGCTTTCTTCCTGTGAGCGGGGGTCTGCCTGTTTCCATGGAGACAGATGCGTTTAATGCCACACTGCGTAAAGTATTAGGCAAAGCAATTATAGCTCCACAGTGACAAGCGGGTGGCGGGTGGCGGGTGGCCGACCCTTCACCCAGGAAAAGTTACGCTGTGCATCTTTAATGTTCACTGCGGTTTTTCTGATGTGAAATCTAAATCTTTTGCAGGTTGTTTCTGATGGACTGAAACAGAACATGGAGGTGCTGGGAAACGACAGACATGTGATAATATCGATTTTGCTTCTCTTGGTGAGAAACTGATTCATTTACAGCTGAAACTCACTGAGGAGTTAACGTTTGACTGGAGACGAAGAAGGATTTTAAATAGTTCTGATTTGGCAAATAGCAGCGATTAGGGTTTCTTTCATAACTGAGCAGACGTTTGAGAGTTTTTGGCTGCTGGCGTTGTCACAGTATGAAAATTTCAAACTTGTTTTCGATACTAAGGAACAGACTCGATACCGATTCCGATACCACGACCTTGATAATAAAAAAAAAATTAATTAATTAATTAAAAATTAAAACCATTAACTATATTCATATATTCATGTTGTGATTATCCCCATTTATATCATCAAAATAATTAGGATACATAGCTTTTGTTGATCCCTGTTTAATGACACTATTTAGTATGTAGTAGTATTTTTTTTACAAGCATTTAATATTCTTATTTGGTAAGCCAAGGGCTTTTTGTTGGTTTGCTGTTTTTACAATATTCTTTTACTGGACAGTATTTATTATACAGAAATACAAATATGTTCAAGAAGTTTCATTTCTGTCCCTGTGAATGTGACTTTCTTAGTATCGATACCTGCTCAAGTTTCGATACTAGTTTTAGCATTGATTAGTGTGTGATTTTCAATACTTGACAACCCTATTTTCTCTCTCCCTTTCGCTGATTTAGTTCATTTCTGAGTGTCACCAGGCCCTGTCTGTCCCTACTACTGCCAGCCTATGTCAGAAGGGAGAGTTTCTCACAGAGGACAAGATATGCTGCAATAAATGTCCTGCAGGTGTGTATGAAAACTCCAGCACGGAACTAACTCCAATATTTCAAAAGACAACTATTCATACGGAGATAAGATTTGCATTTTTTTGGTCAAAGTTATATAACACAATGGATTTAAGGACATAACAACAGAACTTTATCCGAGTTTTGAGTTGTGTTTTGTTTCATTCACACATGTTTAACACACAAACCCTGCATATTTAGGCTGCGTTCTTCTCTCAAACTGAAAACACTCTGTTCCACTTTGTTATGTCATGTGATAATACAGGAAGTGCTCCACTGTGTTTGGATCATTTGAATGATTTCATTCCTGGAATTGTCGATCTCTACTGAACTAAAGGTGAAAGGCAGCGGTTACCTCTGAGCTGTCGCCCCATGCACTTTGTACATTCCCGCTTGGTTAGACTTGGTTTAGTCCTGGTCTAGTCCAGGTTTAGTCCTAGTTTAGTTTCGATTTTGACATGGTGCATGTGACCACAGCCTATAACACGTCCATGTTAACATTTGAAAGAGGAAGTGAACATGAACTGCTAAACCAACATTATGAGATCATGAACGCCTCAGAGTTAGCAGATATAAACATCTACGTTTGTTCTTTCCAGAAAACATTGTACAGTATTGTTTAAATTACTTCAGACTTATAATGATCTTAATTAACTAAACTCTTTCTGTCGTGTTGGTGTTCACAGGTTTTAAACTTGCAGGAAAATGCCGTGGGCCAAGCCAGAGGACCAACTGCACGGAGTGCCCGGCTGGACAGTACATGGACAAGATAAACTACTTTCCCAACTGTTTTTCCTGCAAACGCTGCAAAAGTAAACTTACATCACCATAGGCTGGGGTCATGTGACAGCAACAGTCTAAAGAGTCTATAGTTTAAAGCGCCATTTTACGCTTTTTTCTGATCTATGTTATAATGTTGTTTCCTCGTCACAAACAGACCTGGAGTTGTGTTTTGTTTAGTTTCATTCACACATGTTTAACACACAAACGCTGCATATTTAGGCTGCGTTCTTCTCTCAAACTGAAAACACTCTGTTCCACTTTGTTATGTCATGTGATAATACAGGAAGTGCTCCACTGTGTTTTTAAACTCCACACACCTTTACTAAAATCATTTGGATGATTTCAGCGCAGGAATTTCCGATCTCTACTGAACTAAAGGTAAAAAGGAGCTGTTAACTTGAAAACTACCGGTTCATAGACTAATAATAAAGAGTTACTCAGACGGTTCATAGCTAATAATAAAGAGTTACTCAGACATGTGTGAATGAAACAAAACACAACTCCAGGTCTGTTTGTGATGAGGAAACAACATTATAACATAGATCAGAACATAGTGTAACATGAGCCCTTTAATATCTCTGTAGTTACTCAGCCCCTCTGCACAGAACAACAAAAGCGTAAATGACCTAAGGTAGAACTAGTTTATTTTCGGGCTGAGGTATCTCTATGTATCTGACCCAAACTGCGAGTTCAAGCAAAAACAGCTATTTACACAGAAAAAAGGACCAGGAAACAATGTATTTATTTAAAGACTTGCGAGTTTAATCTGATTTTTTACAAATAGCAAAAAAAACAAAATCTTTAGCTGACTCACTTCTCTTTCTCCTTTCTGCTGTTGTCCCATTTACATTTTTATAATCTAAATAAAACAAATATGGCTGATCCCTAACCAAAAAATATCCAACATTATAGATTTTCTGATTGGTTATTTCATAAACAGTTGTACAGGCTCCTCCCCTCCGTCTGAAATGATGCTGTCGTGGACACACTAAAGCTGGGAATTAAAGAGACAGAAGTGACATTTTTGGCTAAAGTTTTACATGAAATTCATACAACTGTCAGAAAAATATATGAAAACGCAAATCTTCAGTTTTGATAGTTGGCCCTCATCGTGTTTTGCGTTGCTGTGTTTTGTTGCCCACAAGAAAACGAAATCGAAGAGTCACCATGCCAGACGAGGAAGAACAGAGTCTGCCGCTGTAAAGAGGGATACTACAAACATCCCATTGACTCGCTCACGTACGAATGCCGCACGTGCTCAACCTGTAAAGACAACAAACGACAAACCCAGAAATGTAAGTATGACCAAAACAAGGCAAAGTGAATATCTACAAGTTACTTAAAGCAGCACCTGTTCTGCAAAATCTACCTTTCAGAGCTTTTAACCATGTTATAGTTGTTTCCTTCTCATTTACCCTCTCGAAGTTGTTTTTGGAGTCATTCGTGCATGTTTGAGCAATCTTCAGTCGCTTATTTTCAAGACGCCATATTGCCGATAAATCCCCGTTTTCACCTCCACCGGGACACACCAACTGCTCTGTCCTTGCCTCGTTCTTCTTTATTTTCTCAAGCGGTGATACGCGTAGGATTTGTTGGTTTAGTCCTGTTCTAGTCCTGGTTTAGTCCTGGTTTAGTCCTGGTTTAGTCCTGTTCTAGTCCTGGTTTAGTCCTGGTTTAGTCCTGTTTTAGTCCTGGTTTATTTTCACGTTTAGTCCTGATTAATAATGTGGTCTGTGAATACAGTCAAGATATGTGAACTTTTTATTATCATTTGTCTTTTTAATTATATCCATGTGATTAGTTTCATTCTGCTGTTTATTTATTGCAGCTCGTGATTTTTTAACGATATTGTAGATTTAGAATAGTTTTTGTGGTTTAAATCTGCTCTTGGGTTTTTGTGTCAGTGGCATAAATTAGTTCCATATTATCATTTATCGTCTATATTTAATTTCAAAATGTGTTATCGTGGCCTATTGAGAACGAGGCATTTTGTTTGAACTTGTCCCAAGTCTCATGTTTTTTCTGGGAAATAAATGTGAATTATGTTTAGACGCAGGCATAAAGTGTCTAGTTCATTTTGTTCACATGAAAAAAAATAAAAAAAATTATAGAATTCGTGCTGAAATGTTGTCTATGAATTCAAAATCAAAGCAAATTGACCCAAGACCTAAGAGTGGTTTTCGATTTATGAATGAGAAACTACTCAAATTCAGATTAACGTTACAAATTGAAGTCATTTTAACCTATGCAAGCTTCTTTCATGCTTTTTTTTCAGTGAATTCACATAATAATCTTTTAAATTATGATGTGTCTCTGTCTGTTTCAGGTACGAACGAATCAAACACCGTCTGTGAATGTAAAGAAAACTACGACAGAGTGGAGAACAAGTGCAAGCCCTGCACCAAGTAGGGACTTTTGAGTCATGTTTCCTTATTTGGTTTAGAATATTTTAAATGGCCCGTTGGGGAAGTGTGTTGGAAAACGTAATAGTACAATTCCATTCCTGTCAGCAACAAAAATGTTACAAGGGTCGTATGTTTAACACTATATTGCAAAAACAACTGGAATTATAAAGGTTAACATGTTGAAATTAGCTGGTTTATACAGAAATGACTCTTTTGACTAGTCTCGAACTTAGATCTGTCACTAATCCACAAAAAATATATATATATGTTTGTTTGTTTTTTTCCAAATTAAAAACCCTCAGCATTAGATAATTATATGTAATGTTTTAGCTTTAGTTCAGTTCCACTTTTTTTTTTTTCAGTTTTTATATTACATTAGTTGGTTTCACTTTCGTTTTTTTCCCATTTCCTGTAAATGTTTTTTGGGTATGTTACCTAAACCATGTAGGACTATGAAAAAAATGTGTTGGAAGTGACATGAAGTAAGAGAGAAGAAACATCTTGAAACAATTAATTTGCGATCATCATGTAAAACAAATCTGTAAAAGGCAAAAATACCCAAACGATAAACCCAATTTGAAGAAACTGTGTGTAAGAGTTTGATTTTTAATTCCATAAACTTGACTTCTCTCTGTCCCCACATTAGACACTGGGACGATACTGAAATTTTGTGTCACTATTATCATGGCCAAAATTTCTTTCTTTCTTTCTTCTTTATTTGTCAGGGACCATGCACAAATGTATTAATCTTACAAAAGAAAAGATGATTTGTACCAGATTTAGCTACTGCTGCTTTCCATCTGCAGCCCCTGGACACGTGAACACATTAAAATACACATTTCATTACAATTACATTATAAGTTTATCATTAACATTAACTGTAAAATACAATAAAATGTCTCCATGTCCAATACATGATGTTTCCT
This sequence comes from Periophthalmodon schlosseri, assembly GCA_000787095.1. Lineage (NCBI taxonomy): Eukaryota > Metazoa > Chordata > Actinopteri > Gobiiformes > Gobiidae > Periophthalmodon > Periophthalmodon schlosseri. Next base: position 22,239 of record KN470082.1, read on the forward strand.
ACAGTCCAACCAATATAAAAAATCATTATGTGCAGGTTTTTACAGTGAAACAGAACTGTATGTCCAATACTGATGTTTCCTACAGTCCAACCAATATAAAAAATCATTATGTGCAGGTTTTTACAGTGAAACAGAACTGTACAAATGAACCAGACTGATGTCGACACGTGTGATTATCTAAAATGTACTTGTTCAAATTTCTAGTAAAATTATTCAAATCTACAGACAATTTCAGACTCTCTGGAGCTGATTCCACTGTCTGATGGTTTGAAAAGAAAAAAACACCTGAGCAAAGGCTGAGGATCTTTTTGGAACTATGCCGTTTTGGAAATAATTGCGAGTAACGATTATATCACGATAACGATTAAAGCTGCTGATCGTTTAAAATGTTCTGGACGTGAATAATTATAATTTTAATGTTATGAATGATTCCGTGTTTAAACTACTTTTATATAATTGTACTTTGTTATGAGTGAAAACAACTGCGATCTAGTGGAGAACATTATGTATAAGCAGATAGATAGAGAGATAGATAGATAGATAGATAGATAGAGAGATAGAGAGACAGAGAGATGCTTTAATCTAGACTAGACTAACTTAATCCCTGAATTACTCAAACCAGCACAGATAGTGTTTGTCTCAGTGTGTTGTCGTGTGTTGAGCTCAAAGTTTCACGTCACTCCTGCACTTCTGTTTATCTCTTCCTCTCACATTGTTCCGCTTCCTCCTTTAGTCACGAGCGTTTCCCTCTTTTTTTTACAGTTGTACCAAAGACTGCCCAGACCACTGCCCCCGCGACGAGAAGACCAAAGGTAACGCCAGTGGGCCGTTCTTTCACAAACCTCGAAACCAAAACTCTCAATACTTTTTGGACTTATTTTATATCCAGTTGAAGGAACCGTATGTAAGATTTAGATTTTAAAGTTTCACAAACATGACCGTGATCCGTGCCCTCAAATACAATGTAAACATGTTCAAATCAAAAGTAGGTTTCACTGTTAACGACGTAGTCTGTTTAAAGAAGCGGATTAAGTGAGTGCGACGTCACCCACAGCGTTCGGCTCCAGTCAAATGAAGCTCGTCGTAGTTATAGGTGCGAATTTAGAGCCAAGTTCCATATTAGGAATTCCAACCGCGAGTATCATAGCGACCAAAGAACCAATCCGGAGCGAGGCTGTTGAAGGTAACGCTCCTTCGCACCTGCACCGCTGGTTTAGCACGTTCATATCTTGAGTTACGGACACAATAGCGAAAAAATAAAACACCAGGATCATGTAGAGCGGGTTAATCCAAACATTTTAAGACCAAAATGACGAGACTGATTGTTTTTGTAGATCGTAGAACCTTTTTTAAATCTGTTCGAGCACAGGCTACATCCAGTTCCTCAAAAATGTAAAGCAGAAAGTACGGATCTGAAATGTTTTAAAGTAAAAGTAAATACAAGCTGTAAAAATGCCCCACACTTGTATTGCCGTTTTCGGGCGTGTCGGGCTTCAGAGCGGCGCATTGACTCATTCTCTCCAAACTCAGTGTTGGCACTGGCTCCTGCTGTAGCCAGAGCTGCCCCGAGGCATCGATGTTTGTTTCAGCTAAATCCTCTTAAACATGAACCAATCCGGAGGCTCGCTAAAATAAGTCGCTCTACTTAAAAATATATAAATATGTTTGGTGTTTAATTAATTACTATTTTGAAATTAGTTCACAGAAAAACAAGGAAGTGGCTGGTCTATTTAAGTGTTTTTAAAGTCTTTTTTTATGTATTTTACAGTAAAGGTTGTTAATATGCAGTGCTAAGGAGCTCTGTGTCTAGCGTAGCAGCAGTGTAACGATTATAATTAGCTAATCAATATTTTCTTTTACAGATTCACGAGACACGAGTTCGTTTGTCACTAACATGATCACTGGAGTGGTGGTGGCGGTGATCGTCACAGTGGTGCTGGTGGTCGTCGTTACGCACTTTGTTACAAAACGTCAAACTAAGAGAAAGCTGCTGTCCTCCTCACAGTTTCAAGAGACTCAAAAAATATACCAGGTTTGTACAAATGAGGGAACGTGATACGGTTACACCCGGCGTGAGTTTGTATGTTTTAATTCGCTCTGGGCATTTGGGATTTTAATGTGTTTACATCATTCACTTGGATGCGTTCAAACATTCATACCACGATATCGGATCAAACAGGGAGCCAGCTTTTTTCAGTTTTAATACCGATATAACCGATACTGGTGTAGGCTTTGAAAATAGCTTTTTTTTCTCACTAAACACAGTTAACTTATTACAAAATTGATCCGATTGTGTTATGTAACTACTGAACAGCTTTGTATGAATTAAAGTTCAAACATCATGAGAAACATCAGTGAGTAAAGAGTCCGACCAGATACAGCAAATTTTCCTGTATTTTCACCGATATTCGATACCAGTATTGTACCGGTGCATCCCTGATATAAAATAATAACTTTCTAAAAGGTGAAAATTTAAAGTTGCACTGTGTAACTTTCTGGTGGAGTGTCTGTCTCCATGGAGATGTTACTGCTTCACCCGAAATGTTCGCAGCTATGGCATTAAACGTGTCTGTCTTACATTTATTCAGTTGCTCTTGAAAAACACCCATTCCTTCTATAAGCAGGTTCTCCTCTCCACAGATCTGACCTGTAGCTTGGTCTAATCTCGTCTCCATAGCATTAAATGTATCTGTCTTCTTGAACAAAGCTGATGCAACCATGACAAGTTTCAGTTCAGGTCTGCGGAGAGGCGTTTTTACTGAATGCCGTACCGTGGAATATACCGTGCAAAACAATAACATCTCCATGGAAATGACTAGGTGGAGTATCCTTGACCAGAAAAGTTACTCATTGCGCCCTTATAAATATGTTATAATTGAGATATTTGTCAGAGCGTGTGATTTTTCCAGAAGAATTCAGCCTTTTGTTGGTTCTTTGCTTGACAGGAGCTCACAGTCCATTGTGAGACGCCTTTAAACCAGTGTCTTCAGCCTCAGGCAGTGTCCCTCCATGTGATGAGCCAGGAGCCGTCCAACCTGCCCGACTGCGTCCCCCTGGAAATAAAGAGTAAGACTATTCACGTTTTAGTCATTATTTTTATTCACGTTCTACTCATTATTTTTCTAATGACAAAATGTGGATGTTCGTAAGTGGTCAGAAGAACTGGGTCAAGTGCAAAGACTTTAAAGGTCCTAGATTACACAGAACGGACTTGTGAGCTTTATGCTGTTGGATCATCGAAAACAGACCTGGAGTTGCGTTTTGTTTCATTCGCACATGTTTGAGTAACACTTTATTATCAGTCTGTCCACATCTCCAAAGCTCAAAATGCTCTGTTCCACCTTGTGATGTCATGAAGCCGTAGTTTTCAAGTTAACATCTCCCTTTTACGTTTAGTTCAGTAGAGATCGGCAATTCCAGGGCTGAAATCATCCGAATGATTCTAGTGAAGGTGTGTGGAGTTTAAAAACACAGTGGAGCACTTCCTGTATTACCGCATGACATCACAAGGTGGAACAGAGTGTTATTTGTTTGAATAGTCAGAGCACATAGTTGGAATAGTCAGCACAGTTGGACGTCTGGCTTTAAGAACAGTTTGGATCAGGGGCTAAAGAGCGAATACTTTAAGAAGGGCAGATTTTTTTCTAATTTTCTAATTATGAAATGTTTTTATTGTTTTTCCTGTGTTCATAGTGATTCATGTAGATTTTATCCAGCTGCTCATGGTCGGTCCTATTTGGTACATTTGGTATTTAAAACATATTTAAAACGACACAGATATGTTTTATGTCATACTGTGAAATATTATAACCAAAAGAACGTTTCCAGGCCAAATAGGTTGGATCAGGTTTGGGAACTCAAGCTTTTCGTACAGTCTGTTTTTTGGCTTAAAGTTACGCAGTGGGGCTTTAATTATTTAAACGTTTTTACATTACATTTTCTTTTTACAGTTTCATTTTCTATATTTATTTTAGTCTATATCGCACCATATTATGATGCAACCTTGAGTGACAGATTGTGTTTGTTAATCTTTATATTTATTATATTATATTTGTTGTTTATATTTATTTTTTACATGTTTTTTCCTTATGAATTATTATTGATTTTAGACATATTCAAATCTGTCAACTCCAGCTGCTTCTTCAGTTTGACCTTTGAAGAAGGAGCTTGGATGAGCAGCGAAACGACTTCACTTCTACAACTTTTTGTCCAGTTGACAGATTTTAATTGTTGTTTTACTATGGATCAGACCTGGACGATCGATTACGCAGATATTGATTTGATTCGCCGTGTGTTTATTTATCGTATTGTTTATGTTGTTTGCAGTGGTGGATCTGATCTACTTCCTTCTGGACGTGGTGCCGGTGCCGCAGGTCAAACAGTTGGTTCGCTCTTTGGGGGTCAGCGACACCGTGATAGAGCGGGCGGAGCTGGACCACC
>KN470082.1:26779-38696 GCA_000787095.1 Periophthalmodon schlosseri
AAGGCCTGGGCGGAGCAGAGGAGCGTCACCTGCCGAGGCGGCGGACAGGTGCTGCACCTGCCGCAACTGCAAGAGCTGCTGGACAAACTAAGACTGATGTACCTGGAGCAGACGGCGCAGGAACTCGAGGCCAAGTTTAACCTCCCGTGAATCTTTGGACACTTCAACATGGAGCAAGATGATCAAAAAAGTCCCGCGTTATGCTTTAAAATCTGTCTTTTTAAAGGTGCGCTGTGTCTCCGTGGAGATGTTATTGCTTTCCCTCGAATGTTCCACAGTATGGCATTAAATTTATCTGTGCCATTAGGTCCGCTTGCGGGTTAAATCCGCGGAGAGGCAATCCCGCTAACACTAAGAATGCATGTTTTTGAATGTCGTTTTGAGCAATAAAAACCCCTGAATAAATGTGATAAGTAAAATGCCATACTGTGGAACATGTGCGGCAAAAACGATAACATCTCCATAGAGACGAGCAACGGACAGACCTTCCACCCGAAAGGTTACACAGTGCAGCTTTAAATACTTGCGTGCACCTTAACATTTGTATTGTTTGATCGAGATAGTAAAAGTCTGTAGAAATAGGAACGCTGCCCATCTCAGGCAATTACTGCGCCCTCTGCTGGCAACAGTAGGGAGTTTAAACCAGCTTAAATGATGCCGTAGTCGCTAGAATCGGTGTAAGTTTTCAGTAGGATATGCTTTGTAGTTAAGTCACTTTGAGGGCTCAGCTATGGACTTTAAAAATGCGGAGGAGAGCTTCCTGAAAAGGATTATTCAAACTTTTTCAAACTTTTTAGAGTGAACAGTATTGTATCATAGCTGAAAGGTTCATAACGCTGTAACATGACTGAGTCTAGTTAAAGTCAGGTTAGCGTGAAACTGAACCGAAAGACCAAGTACTGTCTAAGTAGCTGTTTTATTGTACACAACCAGCATTTTCATACAGTAGTCCGACTATTAAACACTTAGGACAGTCACATCACACTGTTTAACTATCGTCTGTAAAGGAACTGTAACTTTTGAAAATATATTAGGTGAGGGTTTTGATGTGGGGTGGGTTCACTTTTGGTTTTGTCCTGGTTTGAGCCTGGTTTAGTCCTGGTGTAGACCTGGTTTACTCCTGGTTTGAGCCTGGTTTAGTCTTGGCGTAAACCTGGTTTAGTCTTGGTGTAGACCTGGTTTTGTCCTGTTGTAGTCCTGGTCCAGTCCAGGTCTAGTCCAGGTTTAGTTCCAGGTTTAGTTTTGGTGTGGTGTGTGTGTGAACGTAGCCTTACATTCCTTTTTGCACAAGTGAATCAAGGTGTGAAAGTAATAGCTACGCATGTCTGTACTATACTGGGTTTGTCTTCCTGTTTATAGGCGCCATTCTGAGCACTTTCCACCTTTCAAAAGACGTAATATTTAGTTTCGAATGATTAATTGCCACGGCAACGGTGCTACTTTTTCGTCGTTCTGAAACCCCTTGATTGCAGTATTTTATCAAAGTTTATTAATCAGCAACAGTTCATTATTTTGGATGGATTCAGTGCTTCTCTGTGTAATCCAGCTCTATGGTCAAACACAGACTCTCCTCCTATTGGTCAGCCTCTGTCATGCTGAGTGAGTGACAGCTGGATCTAACCAATCACAGTGAAGCATGAAATTCTCAAGACAATGACTTACCTCTTACAGTCAGTATAAACCCAGGATTTCAACATTATGTTGTATTTTGTAAGTCGCCCACTGTTTTGTAATGTATTTTAACTGGTGAATAAGTTGACGTCTGTCATGAGTGAGTGACAGCTGGATTTGACCAATCACAGTGACACTCATAAGAAAATGACTGACCTCTTATAGTGAATATAAACCGCAGACTGTATAAAGAGGTGGACTAAGTGAGTGTGACGTCACCCGCAGCGTTCGGCTCCGGTCGAATGAAATGAACGAATTTGGAGCCGAGTTCCGTATTTGTAATTCACAGCAACCAAAGAGCCAATCCGGAGCGAGGCTGTTGAAGGTAACGCCCCTTCCCGCCCGCACCGCCGGTTTAGCAGGGAGCGGGCGCTTAGCAATGCTGTCAATCAAACCTGTTGCTAACGCTAGCGGGAGCGACCTCAGGGAATGAAGACGCCCGATTTGTCTTTTGTTAATGTTCATATCATAATTTACAGTCTCAATAGCTAAAATAAAAACACCAGGATCATGTAGAGCGGGTTAATACGAACATTTTAAGACCGAAATGAGGAGTCTGACGGCAGCAGTTACAGAGAGAGGGGCCACGGCTTTTCAATAGAAAGTGAATTGGAGCCGGAAGCGTGCCCATGCTCACTTCCTATTTGAAACAGTCTATGATACAAATCCAGGATTTCAACATTGTGTAGTTCTTTGGAAGTAACGTTTCCCCACTCGCCCAGCTGTTTGTAATGCATCTTAACTGGTGACACAACTGTATATTCTAATCCTCTGTGACAACTGAAATACCCACTTCAGTGTTTCCATTCGCATTCCTTTAGGCCCCATCATCGGAGCATTACACATGTGGCAGACAAAAACAGCAGGACACACCTTTTTCGTCTCTGCCAGGAACTCCAGACCAGTCTCGGCATGTTAGTGAATCACAAGCGCAAAACAGTTTTATCACTTTTATAATTGTAAGGTGTTAACAAGTGTTGTATGCTAATCCTACTGTAACAGAGGCATTTATTCCACCAGCAAAGATCAGTTTTATATTTTGTGATTTTTTGAATAAATATATTGTTATTACGTCCGTTTCTTATTGTGTTTTTAATCTTAATCTACGTGTTGTGTATGAAACTAAGTAAGTCTTTCTTTACATACTTAGAAATCGCTGACAACCTGACAAAACTCTCTTAAGCCTAATGAGCTTTTTATGATTTTAGCTCGACAAAAGCAGCTGGAAGAACCACATTCCACATAGTCATCTTGTTTATTAAACATTGTGGGAATATATTTTGTCTAGCCGAAATAATTTCCTCCTTCTTCTTAACCATCTGGATATTTCATGGCAAAGTGCGGCGTAATCAATAGGGATGTTGTTCTCGCAGATGGGGACGAGAGCCAGACTTCCCTATTGATTACACTGTAGTTTGCGATTAAATATTCAGAAGGTAAACGCACAAATGTTGAACCTGATCATTTCTATAGAGAAGAACTCACAAGAACTCACAGAATTACAACAAGAACTCACAGAATTACAACAAGAACTCACAGAATTACAACAGAAATCAGCATCTGTATTAAATATGATTGGCCAATAGAAAGTTGTGATGTCATCTGAAACCCAGCAATGAAGAAATGGAAGGTAACAAAGTAAAAGTAGTAAAGTACTGTACTTAAGTATACATTTTAGGTATCTGTACTTTACTTAAGTACATTTTACAGTGGATACTTTTTACTTTTACTGCACTACATTTGAGAGCAGTATCTGTACTTTCTACTCCGCTACATTTTTGAACAGGACTGAAAAGTAAAAGTAGTTTTTATTATTGTTTGAGACCTGCTGAAAAGGCTGAGGGTTTATTTTTAACACGTTCGTAGTTTGAGCAAACAAAAATATACAAATAAAAATAAAAACAGTGTAATCCCTCAGTCGTCCAGGTCTGATCCACAGTGAAAGCCAAAAGTTAAATCTGTCAACTGGACAAAAAATTGTAGGAGTTACTTTAATACTTTTACTTAAATCGATTTTTTCATGAACCTTTTAATTTTACTTGAGTATCTCTGCTATCTGTACTTTTACTTATGTAACAAAATTGAGTACTTGTTCCACCTCAGTAATGTAACACGTGTTGCCACAAGCATAAATGAATATCAATGTTTGTGTATTTTACTTTAGGATATTTCTTAAATAGGTTAAATGGGGCCTGTATAGATTAAAAAAATACTGTCTCTAAACCGTGTCATTTCAAACAGTATGTGCTGTGTCGACTGTTTTAAAGGCCATTCAAACTACCTCTTCCCTCTCATCAGTTGGAAAACCCTTCTCTTCCTGTTTAGGAGGTAGGACTACCTCTTCTAAGAAATCTGAATTATGTTGAACCAATATTTGCCCTTTAAACTAAGTTGGGTAACTTATTTCTTCCTGTTTACGAATAGGATGAGGCTTTACTCCATCTGAGGAATCTGAAAACAACAGTTTTAAAACCAGTGGTGGAAGGTAACGAAGTAAAAGTAGAAAATTGCTGTACTTAAGTAGAATTTTTAGGTATCTGTACTTAATTTAAGTACATTTTATAGTGGATACTTTTTACTTTTACTTCACTACATTTGAGAGCAGTATCTGTACTTTCTACTCCACTACATTTTTGAGCAGGACTGAAAAGTAAAAAGTACTTTTCATATGATTTGAGGGGCTATTTTTACCATGTTCGTGGAAACATCTTTACTAAAGTTTTCGAGTTCAAGCTTCGGCTTTGAGCAAAACAAAAATAAAAACACAAAATTCATTTTAAAAAATTAAGAAATTGATTTGTATTGTTCCCGTGACCAAAATATGTCTCATTTTAAACCAATATCACAACATTAAACACAACACAAATGAACAACACTTTTACTTTTTACTCTTAAGGTGCATCTTTAAACAGGTACTTAAGTAGATTTTTTCATGTGATACTTTTACTTGAGTAACTTGTTACCTCTGCATCTGTAGTTTTACTTTTACTAACAAAATCACTTCATCCACCACTGTTTAAAACAACATTCGGATATTTTAAACACCATTCAAAACGACCTCTTCTCTCTCCTCTAAACTGTTTGACCTACTTCTTCCTGTTTGCATAATCAATAAACCTGATTGATCGACAAAACGAGGCCAGGACGGGGAAGAAATGTGTCAGCACCTCTCGCGCCTCTAAGTATTTAACCACAACGCATTAACCAGCCACACTTCCCTCCCTCCGTCTCTCCTTCCCCGGCACCAGGCACTGATTTGAGGCCGGATCCGGTTGTTCCTGTCGGGCGGGTTGTTTGGAGTGGGCCGGGCGCAGGTGAAAGCGCGGAGGGGCGGCACCGATCGAAGCCTCCCGCGCGTCGAGAGCGAAGCGCCGAGCTGGAGGAGGAGGTGGAGAGCGAAGAGAAACCAAAGATGATCGAGTAAAACAAAATGGATCCAGCCAAGAACAGGTAAGACACTTTTAAAACTTTGGTTGAAATAAGTAGAGCGATTTATCTTCACAAACTTTTTTGCTGCTGCTGCTGTTGTTGTTTTTGTTGTCTACTTGTGCCAAAAGTTAGGTCCACGCACGTTCACTCTGTTCTGTTTACGTTTTAAAGCACTGGTCTAAGCTTAGTTTTTCTTTCACAAACTCTCCTCAAATCTTTATTTTAGTTTGATATAGTATCGTTGGCAGTGACGGGACTCGTATTCTTGCGTAAACATTTTATTTAGACTCATTTCATTTCCAAATTCCTCCAAAAATAATCTGTTTTTAATAATTACGCTGCTGCAGATTAAACCTATGTTTTATTGCTATGAAAGTACTTCTTTGGGATATGTACAGCAGATATTTGAAGAGTTGTTACTTTATCTCGACTACCTGTGTCTTGAGGGTAACCAATCTGTGTTGGAGCAATGACTGATTTATCTGATTATAAAGCAAACCTATTTTTAAACACAAAATCTCATCAAAAAAATCATTATCTAGACGCATGTATTTCATTATGTTGTGTATATAGTTGGATTATTGCTAGTGAAAGCAAAGTAAACACAGTGGGTAGTGATGAGGACCATTGCATCAGTCCTTTGAAGCCTCCCGTCTCACTCTTGACCTGTGGATCGTCTCCAGCCTGAACCCTGAGACAGGAGTCTTGACTTTACGCTTTGCACCATAACGTCGACCATTTTGTGCAGATATTTTCATTGAGACAGAAGCTCCCTGAGAAAAGCGGCGCATTCTTGGTGTAACTTAACTTATCTCCCTGCGTCAAAGGCGGCTGTCTGTCAGGTGATGTCAGGTGAAGGATGTGGGAGAGATTTAAACATGTGAAAGTCTCCGGTCCTGTACAGAAGTGCCGCTCTCAGATGGGGGGCAGCAGCCGAGAAGTAGGACCATAAGTACATTTATGTGTCTGTCTACAGGTGAAACCCAGTTCAGACCCAGTGCTAACGAAGTACTCAGTTTCGTTACTTAAGTAAAAGTACAGATATAGAGGTAAAAAGGTACTCCAGTGAAAGTAAAAAGTGAAAAAAAGTAAAAGTATCACATGAAAAAATCTACTTAAGTAAAAGTGTTTAAGTACCTGTTTAAAAATGCACTTGAAGAGTAAAAAGTAAAAGTGTTGTTCATTTGTTAAAGTGTTTAATGTAAAGATATTGGTTTGAAATGATACATCTTTTGCTCAACAGTAACAATGCGAATCAGTTTCTTCATTTTTTGTTATCAATTTTGTGTTTTTATTTTTGTTTTGCTCAAAGCCGAAGCTTGAACTCGAAAACTTTAGTCAGGATGTTTCCATGAACATGGTAAAAATAACCCCTCAAATCATATGAAAAGCACTTTTTACTTTTCAGTCAAGTTCAAAAATGTAGCCGAGTAGAAAGTACAGATACTGCTCTCAAATGTAGTGAAGTAAAAGTAAAAAGTACCCACTGTAAAATGTACTTAAGTAAATTACAAATACCCAAAATTATACTTAAGTACAGCACTTCCGCCACTGTTCCTGTCTAGCTCTGCTGCATGAAATTGTAAATCAGCTTTGAGTTTTTGGAAAAATGCTACAACTATTATTATTATTATTATTATTAGTAGTAGTAGTAGTAGTAGTAGTAGTAGTAGTAGTAGTAGTAGTAGTAGTATTATCTACATCTACATATTTTCTTCTGTGTCGCATCAGTATGAAACAGAAATCAGATTATGGCCGACAATAACTGTAAGTTGTATTCTCACTTCTTCAATTACAGTGACAATATAGAGACGTATTATAACAAGTACTGGCCCCAAGTAGAAGTACAAACAATGTGTATAAATCAATAGCAGAAGTGGCGGTTAAACAGTAGCTCAGTTGGTAGAGTGAGTGTTCGTCCTCTGATTCAAAGGCTGGCGGTTCGAAACCCGCTCTCGGCATAAACATCATTGGTAGAGAGGTCCAGCTCCCATAGATGAAGGCTGTCGTTGTGTCCTTGGGCAAGACACTTAACCCACCTTGGTGTGTGAATGTGTGTGTGACTGGGTGAGTGGTTTCTTGATGTAAAGTGCTTGTAAAGTGGAAAAGCGCTTTATAAAAACGTGACCATTTAAACGTTATATCTGTGTCTAAATGCCGAGGTTTCTACAGTGAATCGCGAACTTGCTCCTCAAGGAAATGTTGAAAAAAACCTTCGTTATCTACTTAAATAAGGCCGGAATGGCTTAATGGCTTAGCGCACCCATCAGCCTCGAGGTTGGTAGTTCAAATCTCCTCTGACGTGTGCATACGGTCTACGTGTTCCAGCCCATCACCTCAGAGAATGGAGAGAGTGAAGTGTGCACCTGGAAAAGTGTGTGAAAACAGATGCATTATTATTATTTCACAGCTTATCGAGACAGAATCTTACACGTCTTACGCGTTCACACGGCCAGTTCAAATCTGACCACTACCATAATCTGATAACCCAGTAATTAGATCAGATTTCTGGTGTGTGTTTGCAGCACAAGAGAAACCTCATTATCAAAAACACCTGGTGACGCGGATCAATTTACAATGTATTTTAGAGTAACTGCTGTATTTGGCAAAGTAGAAAGTTTTAAAATAACTCTCTCGATCTTTCATCTTGTCTATATTATTTTTGTCTTTGTCGCATTAGTTTGACTTTTTTTTTTTTTTTTTTGCATAATTTTCCTTGTTAAAACCTGCGCTAAAAAGTCAGATTACTCCGATTACTGCGTGACGTTTCCATAATGAGATCATGGTCAGAGTTTTGGGCTCCACGTAAACAGTGTTTCATGCTGGACCTGCCTGGAACCACAGACTGTATTAAGAAGATTTAAATATACAAAGGCCTGTCACGATAACACATTTTGAAGTGCGATATACTGCTGAAGTAAATCTAGACGATAAACGATGATTTCGAAACCAAACCATGAAGCAGAATTATTCACCAAAAGGTTTTCTAAATGTACAATATAGTTAAACATTGCTGAGCTGTGTAAATGAACATCTGAACTCTTGAACTCTTGAGTCATTTGTTCATAATTAAACCTTCTACAGCTCAAATCTTATCATATTGCAGAGAAAAATTACCGAAAATGTCCCACTACTACAAAGAAAAAGTACCACGATGAATATTGACCCCAAAAATGATTGTTCCATCTAAGATATATTGAACAGGAAGTCCATATAATAATCGTGACAGGCCTGTGTGTGCCTGGAATCCAAGAAACATAAACAAGAGGTTCACTCAAAAGTTAAGAGAGATTTGAAATCAATCCAAGTACAAATGACTGCCCTCCTCCTCCTCCACGCCCTCCTCCTCCTCCTCCTTTTCCTCTCCACTTAAATGTATTGCACATCTTCATCCGTATTGATAATGAAAGGAAATGAAACTGTCTTCTGTCTTTTTACAGTTTTAAAAAAGGTTCTTCAATCACAAATGAACCTGCGTTGCCAGATCCTAAACCTGCAGATAGAGACACATGCACGTTTTCCTCATTCTCAGTGTATGGACAACATATACAGCAGCTGCAGAGGCCGCACTAGCACTGATTCATGATTGGCTGCAGGCGCTGGGGTTTAGCTGGTGACGATTCAGATCAGAGAGAGTCATTTTAGGTTTGAAGCAACTGGATTTCAGCTTTGAAACTGGCAACACAAATGAGAGACTCGTGTGAGGCTCTGATTTGATGATCGTCTTGAACCGAAACACAAAATTATAACATAAGCAACTTGTCCATCATGTCCAGTGTTTTCATAACTAACAATAAATGAGAACTACAGTTGTTATGAGGAAAACCTATATTTGAATGAATCATATGGACCTCGTATCTGAGGTCACAGAGAGGTCAGATTTATGGAATCTAAATCAGCAAACGGTTCCTTTTAATTGGCCAGACAGGACCTTTCTGAATGTGAATCTTATCTCACACAGAATCACAGTGACCTGCTGCTGTTCATTCATTAGACAAACCAGGAACTCATTGTGTTTAACAGAACAGGTAGTTTCCTGGTTGAAATGGAACACAGCATGGTTCTCGTTTACAGCTGTGATTGTCCACAAAGACAATTGCCAAAATACCACCGGATTATGCAGAAAAAACTACTGATGCATCATAACAAAGTGCAGTATGATAGTTTGAATATGGAATTTATGTATAATATTACCATTAAAACTACTCAAAGCATTAAACCTTATAATTATCATCATATTGTCATTAATCGCAGTTATTTTGGCTATGAAATGACCCCAAAGTAGTGTTGTCACGATATTAAAATTTCAAACTCGATTTCGATACTAACAAATCGACTCTATACTCGATACTGACTCTGATACTACGACGGAGTATAAGGGTCATGTTGAAAAAATAAATTATGCGGGAGCTACGAGAATGAAGTCGTAACATTTCAACATAAAAGTCTTAATATTTTGAGATTAAAGTCGTAGCCAAAAAAGATGTAATTTGGCCAAAAATAAAGATTTAGGGCCTAACGCTGAATCAAAGCGAACACTGACTGCAAACGACTGGGCCTTGGTTGAGTTAAAGTTTATATAAATGCCCAAAAAGGAGGTCAAACTTTGAAAAACTGACATTTCACACGTTCGATATGTGTGTGAGTTATTGGACAGATCACCACCACAGTTTGAAGTAGGCTGCGTTTTCTCCCCGTGGAGTGACCGGACTCCTGCTTGGAAAAAGTCTGCAGAGCGTGGCGCCTCCTGGGGTTCACTGGGCAGAACACAGGCTGTGCTCCGAGCTGCAAACAGGTGGAGGAGTTTCAGTGTGATGTTCTCCAAGCCGCAAACAGGTGGAGGAGTTTCAGTGCGATGTTCTCCAAGCCCCAAACAGGTGGAGGAGTCTCAGTGTGATGTGCTCCAAGCTGCAAACTGGTGGAGAAGTTTCAGTTTGATGTGCTTCAGGAGGCAAACAGGTGGAGAGGTTTCAGTGTGATGTGCTCCAAGCTGCAAAAAGGTGGAGAAGTCTCAGTGTGATGTGCTCCAAGCTGCAAACTGGTGGAGAAGTTTCAGTTTGATGTGCTCCAGGAGGCAAACAGGCGGAGAGGTTTCAGTGTGATGTGCTCCAAGCTGCAAAAAGGTGGAGAAGTTTCAGTCTGATGTGCTCCAAGCCGCAAAAAGGCGGAGGAGAATCAGCGTGATCTTTACCCATACTCCACTCCTCTCAGCTTCACTTCACCGTTGAAAGATGAGCTCATTTAGTCCAATACACAGAGCTCAAACTGGTTTAAGTCCCTGATCTTGAATTCTTTATGTGGAATCTACCACAGCATAAATACTGTCCTCAGTCCCCAGCACAAGGTCTGGAGCACTGCGTCCACCCCGTTTCTGTGGATGTTCCAGGTTCACTGCCACATGTAGATGAAGTCAGTTCCATTAGTTTGTTGATTGAGATGGAGGCAAATTCAACAGTTAGTTCACTTTTAAGGAGCATTGCTGTGTTCAGTTCAGTTTGTCCATAGCAATGCTGCTTTAACAAGATGGTGGCGCTGTCTTTCCCATCGCCTGTCCTCTGTCCCTTTGTCCCTCTCTCTGACCACACATGGAGCCTCTCTCTGGAGTGGTCCTTCTGCTCACGTGCAAACATGAGCTGCCACTGCCTGGTTGCACACGGCTCCACAAGCCCGTAAACAAGTTTAAAGAACGTTAGAAAGCTCAAAGCCGAGGGAGCGGATCTGGTGAAAATCGCGCCAAGACTTCTTCACCTGTATTTGGCTGTGGATCGGAGCACGGTCGGTGTCCTGCCCAGGAGCGCCCAGCTACACAGAGAGGCGTATGGGGGTCACTCACTGGGAAATGATTCAACAGTCGTTAATGTTCTACCTTCTAATGTTGTAATGTTCTACCTCCATCGTACGTAGGTTTTTATTTAAGCTTTTAACTCAAATAAACGCCATTCTTTTGCACTTTGGTTGTGGTGGTGACTTGCTCTTCTGCGTTTTGACATGTCAGCCCTGAAATCTTAATAATTTATTTTTTGAATGTGACCTTTATACTCCGCCGTACAATACCGTGATGATAATAAAAAAAAAAAAATCTTTCTTTAGACAGTATAATGTGATTGTCAGCATTAAATCATAGTACTTTCTAGTTTATGTGTCTTATACTTGTTCTGATTCAGCTCAAGATCATTCTAAACTATCCAGAAAAGGTTCATTTCTGTCCTGTGAATGTGACTTTTTTAGTTTTGATACCTGCTCAAATGAGTCTCTAGTTTCGAGTTTTAGTATCGATTAGTTTGTCTTTTTTAGTTTGATACCTGCTCAAATGAGTCTCTAGTTTCGAGTTTTAGTATCGATTAGTTTGTGATTTTCGATACTTTTGACAGCCCTCCACCAAGTGTAAATATTGTCCCATGTCCACTTCCTACGCTGAGTTGCTGCTTCAAAAGAAACAGGTCTGAGATAAAACATTCTCCATTAAAAGCCCTGAGCAAACATTTGACACGGCCACAGACACGCCTTCGCTTTGAGCTCACAAGTCAAACAACGTGAAAACCACTGGCACAGAGAGAGGACGTGCTTTTCAATGAGCTGTGGTTCTGTATTCATCGTTTAAAGTTTTATTCTGAGCCTTTAGCCAATAAATATACAATAAACAGAATAAATACCTGTCTATAATACACTTTAATCATGTTTTACCCTGTGACCCAGAGCCAGAAAGTCTTAAATACTGATATTGTATTTGTTGTTCATTTTAGTCCTGGTTTGGTTCTGGTTTAGTCTAACCTTTTTTAGTGCATGCACAGGTAATGGTTATTTAGTCCTGGTTTAG
>KN470083.1:6780-45542 GCA_000787095.1 Periophthalmodon schlosseri
GCGTGCTAGTTGTTGATAGCTTTGCCGTCACAGCAAAACTCATCTTGCATAAGGTAAGTGAGGAATAACTTTGCACCATTGAAAACCGTTTAAAATGAACTAGTTCTGTTTTCATGATTTAAGACAGTGTGAGTGTACATTTAATGTACTGTTAACAGACATTTAATGTTCAGTCTGAAAATCTTTTGTTTATGTAAAGGTCAATTACTGCCCTGTCGTGTGGACTCTTTTTTGTTCGCTATCTGTCTAGCCCCTGGTATTGACACCTCAGTGAGGACTGAATATTTATTCATTCACGTTTTAACTGTGCTAGACTTAAGCTTTTAACAAAGTTTATTGATCCACAAATGAAATGATTTGGACACAGTAGTTCACACATCACAATATAATACTATAATAAGAAAGAGCAAAAATATAAATGGTAAATAAAATAAATAAAATTATAAATAAAAGTAGCAAAAAAGGTGTCAAATAAGGGACAATTATACAGTTGTTTATATACAAGTAAAAATAAAAATATAGTAAATCCAAAATATATCTCTGCTATATACTGTCATGTTATGGGTTTAAATATTTTATGTAAAGTTACAATACAGCCTTTGAATCCAACAACCATCAACTATGGTCTTCTGGTTCATTACATATTTATACATTAACATATGGCTACACTAATAACGGAATATTGCTACTCGTAGGCCAATGATTAGAAGTGCTTGGCTGCACGTGTCTGTAGTAACAGCAGTGCAGTTGGCTGACAGCTGAGAGGAGGGGAGCGGACAGAGGAGGACAGTGGAGGTGACAGCACTGGGGAATAGCTGTGTTTTGGTCTGAATAAATGCGGCGTACAGAGCTCCACTGGGAGTAGGAGCAGGAACATATGAACTCCCAACGCAAAGGGGGCAGTGTGCTGGAAATGATGCGCTGATTAAAGGTTCTTATGTTTGAAGTGAGATATGAGGTGGTTCCTGTCTGTAGTCAGGGAGTTGTTTGGAACTTCTTCAGCCAAGTGAAGCAGAAAGGAGCTGTGACAGAGAGGCTAACAGATGAGCAGAACTTGTAACGGGTGATGTTCTACTCCTTTGATAATTACTTGTAGCTGTGTAAGTGTTTGACGGTCCCCACGCTGAATCCCCACAGAACACAAAGCCAAGGTGATGTGTGTATTTGCAAGTGTGTGGAGTTGGGGAGATATGCCACTAGAAATCACACATTTATAACCAATATTCTAATGTCTTGAAAAAAATGTGTTTATTAGTCTTTATTGTGATTCTGCAACATGACACAATAATTTGTTTAAGGCAAAAGACATGCAGAAGTCTGGTGGTGCAGGGCTTGGCATCCCTGTAGCGCCTGTAGTGGTGGAACTTCACAGTGTTTTAGCTATACTGAGGTAGCGTGATAAGGGAGTGTAGGAGGCAGCCAGTGATTTTTGTTTTTGCAGATTTTAAAACTCTTTGTAAAGCTTTTTCATTTGCAGCGGTGCAGCCTGAAAACCGCCCTGCCACAGTTGAGGGTACTCTCAATGTGTTTTCACTGATAGAAAGACACCAATAACTTGAAGGCCTATATATATCTACATGCCACTCTTAAAGTCAATACTGATTATAACTTTGTTCACACCCCCTGAGCAGTCTACAATAGGCAAAGTTGGATTTTACTTAACGGAAAAAAATAACGCACTCTTGACTTGGCTTACTGGACTATTGGCTGAGTTTAGAGCAAAGAGGTGACGTATGGTGATGTACTGGAAGTTGATCATCAGCTGTGGCAACAACTGAAAAAACAGACAATAGAAAAAAGAATTACCTTTGTTTTACTTAGACTACTGAGACTTTTTAATTACACATAAATACAATAACTACGTTTTATTCACTCCCATAGCAGTGTTTTTGTGTGACTAATATCTGCTAAAGTGTTGACGTTTATGGCTTTTTGCTGAGTAGTCTCCATTACCGTGTGATAATTAATGCTCCCGATGCCAGGGGCCAGTCTAAGAAGAGTGCTTCTTCTGGAGGTGAACAAGGTGATTCCTCTCTGGCTCATTGACTCCACAGCCCACAGATAGTTGGCCACCATCTGCCGTAGCATCTTTGTTTGTTTTTCCAACCCTCCTACCCCCCACTTAACGAGAATTTATGACAAGGCACTGTTTGCATCCTCACCCGGACTGCAAAGGATCTGATTATCTCAAGTGGAAGCCATGCAGAGATGAAGTTGTCAGCGAGCGAGACTTTGAGCAGGTGGCGACCATTTTTCATCCGCGCCTACTGGTTTGGGAGAAGCATTGATCCTTGGCACTATCATAACATGCCGATGTTGAGCGAGACAGATGAAACAAATTCCTCACTGTCACCGC
This sequence comes from Periophthalmodon schlosseri, assembly GCA_000787095.1. Classification (NCBI taxonomy): domain Eukaryota; kingdom Metazoa; phylum Chordata; class Actinopteri; order Gobiiformes; family Gobiidae; genus Periophthalmodon; species Periophthalmodon schlosseri. The sequence continues at coordinate 9,137 of KN470083.1, forward strand.
TGGGCTTGGGTGGGGGGATGGTGGAGACTCCCTCGGGCCTGGGTTTGGTGATCTGATGCCTGCTCCCAGCACTGCTCCCGTTACACAGACACATGATCGATCGACTTGAGCGCACCGCCTTTATTTGCTCATGTTTGGATCTTCACGGTTCAGAGTTGTAGAGTCACAGAGCAGAACCTTCATTTCCCCTTTAATAAAAACGCACCCCAGCCTGAAATGTCCTGGAACTAGGGAAGGAACTGTTCTCTCCTTCCAAAAATATATTTCAGAGATTTCGTGCTTAGCTAGTGGGGTTGAGGAATTTTAGGGAATTATCTAACTTTATTAATATGGCAAAGACTGAAATATTTACTGTAAAACTAACACATTTCATACATAGATAGAAATCTAATTTTTAAGGTAGTCACACTTGTAGTAATGACATAAAATATGTTGTTATATGGACAATTACACAATCTCATTGTGATTTCAGTTGCAGTTGTGAGTCAAACTCAGCCTTACTAATTTACTGCAGATCACAATTTCATTAGTATTAAAATTTTACTACACATTTGTTGTGCTTTCATTTATGTAAGATGGAAATATGTAGTCTCACTTTAAGGAGAAGCTTTTGTACTATTATAGATGATTATGCCCTAAAATGCTGAGCTTAGCATTAGTTAAAATTGTGTTCAGCCTTGGCCTCTAGTCTATTCATTCTTTCCAGATAAACTCTCCCAAAGTTCATCTGTAAGTTTCCTCTCTGCATAAGCCTCTTTACAGTGTCCCTCTTTTGTGTTGGGTTTGTGCTCAGAATAATGTGCCACTGCCACCGCTGTGACATTCTCCAACTTCATCTCTCAGACGTACAAAACACTGGGAGAAGTCTTTCTCGGAGCGCCAAGTGCCACAGCATAATTATGTTCCGCTCAATTAATGGGGAAAGTGTGTTATTAGCACTTAGCATGGAGCACGAGAACTTCAGGTACGAAAAACTTGTGATGCTGCACTGATGTTACAATGTATTTTTACTGTGCTCCAAAGCTGGTATTTTAACTAATAGGACTGGGAATTATTCAGTTCAATTCAAGTTTATTTATATAGCACATTTAAAACAACTTCATCTGACAAATATTTAGAAATAATACAGTACAGAAAAGAACAATATAACTCCAAGTCTAGTTAGTATTAAATGCCATGGAGAAGAGGTGGGTTTTCAGTCTAGTCTTAAACTATGTTAAAGAGGGCTCTGGGCACAGGCAGCAGGAGCTGGTCAGCTGACCTCAGAGCTCTGGGTGGAGTATAGGGCTGCAGTGACTCCCTCAAATAAAGAGGACCCATAGAGAGCAGATATTTAAACACAATAACATTTTGAATTGCACCCAATATGAAATAGGGAGCCAGTTGCACAGTTTTTGTCAGCAGATGAGCTGTAGTGGGCATTCTGCAAACACTGGGAGCCATGGACCAGCCCCACATACAAAGACTTACAATAATCCATACACAACGTTACAAATGTGTGGATTGCTTTATCAAAATCAAAATCCGCCTGTGGAAGGTAGGGCTTTACCTTAGCAAGGAGCCTCAGCTGAAAGAAGTTGGACTGTATGACAGAGCTAATGTGCTTGTCCATGAGACCGCTTTAGATATATAAGTGCCTGGTGATTGCAGAGTTATCTTGGCACAAAGTACAAAGCAATGCCACAGCAAGCAACAGTTTAAGCAGAACAGGTAGACGACTGCCACATATTTCTGATGCAAAAAAACAAATGACTTTGTTATCAACTAAGATTTAGCAAGAAGCAAGCAAGACGTCTGGTTCAAATTAGCTTTGTTGAACAACTCTGACTCATTTGTTACGTCTGTGATTGTTAGCTTCTGTGTTGTTCAAATCATTGAATGAAAATAGACTGTGGATGACTCTCTATATACAGTCTGAAGCAAATGACATGTTCCTGTGTCTGGGTTGTTGTTGAGTTTGTTGAGACGGAGAAATTAGGTGGTACATTTCCAGTGTAATGTTAGTGCCATTAACAAGATCACCATTTCTTTGACTTGACTCTCAAACTATCTTTTCTCCTTTACCAAATTATGAACCTCACTATGTCAAAATGAACACTGCTGTCCTCCCTACTTTGCAGATTCCTATTTATAGATTCATATAGAGGCTTTTTTCCCCAGTATCCTGCTCATTCACTATGGGTGGGCAATACTGACAAATTGAATTTCTCAAATTTTTTGGAGTATCTTGATAACAATAATCTGAAGATAGTTTGACAATCCACCAGAAATGTGCTAAAACATGTCTTTTAAACATATTAGTTGAAGTTTCAAATTTGAAATTTGACTGTCAGTTCACCCACAAAAGTGCAGAAATATCACTTTATTCCCTTGTTCGAAAGATTACAGCATAAGTTTGTTGCATTTTTATTTTTAATCAGTTCTTTTTGCCGCTTTTTGATTTGGTTTAACTATACATTTGATTTTGCGAAATAATTAGATAACGCAATATATTGGTGATTTGATATATTGCCAACATCTAAACCTTTCTGCAGTAAAATGAGTCTAAGAATTAAAGGTAAAGAGGCTGAAATCTTTATGGACATTTCTGGGCGATTCTTGATTACTCCGATTAGTGGTACTACAACATGACCTCACCAGTAAGTCCATTTCAGACATTAGCTATGATAATATCTGTTCACCTTTTGCGTCTCTAGGGGGCATGATGTTTTCCACTAGGCTGGCTGTCCTGTCCTCACCTCTCCGACTCCTCTTCTTCATGTCTGCCTCGTCTCCCGCTCCCCTGTGAATTACCTTCATCCTCCTCGCACTTGTCACTTGTCATCACCGAGTGCAAAACACGCTCAAACACTTGGAGAGAAAAAAGAGACACTTTTAGTAAGGATAGTTTAAATTCTAGTCACTGCTAGAGGATCTTTTGTACTACCACTGTGTTGTCAAAAAAGAGATGGCTAAGTCTTTCAGTTTTGCTTTCAGATTTGAATTTTGCAGAGAAAGGAGATAAAATTCCGGGCTCTCAAGAAAACATTTTTGAACTAAATATGCAGAAAGTAAACGTGAAAATTGAGTTAAGCACTGACTTGTAAATGAACTCAAGTAAATTGTTTTGTTCCTTTAGTTGTGGTTGGCTAAAGGCAACACTGGAAAAACATTTCTCACAATTTGCAAGTTATAACATTAACCAAAGAGGGATGTAGCGCAGCGCAGTGTTTTTAAAAGAAACTCTTGTAAAATGCAATAAAGCAAGATAATAATATACCACTCTATTGTGAATTTGAAAGGGTTGTATTGTCTACATCTTGAGGGGGAAAAACAACAAAAACATAAAACAAGATTTGGAAGTTAGGCATGGAATGAGGAATGTTTTCAGCGTATAGGAGCTATAGCAGAATATATATATACTGATATATACATATATACATATATACACACATATTGAATTAATTAATTAAAATTAATTAACAACAATATAGTCTTTTAACTTTTGCCATTTAAACACAAAAAAATAGTCTTTTTTCTCCAAAGTCTGAACTCTACTCCAGGCCTTATGCTTTTATTGACAGTGGACTGGCTGTAGACCTCTCGATAAAAATGACCCAGGCTGATCATTGGTGATTAGAAATGATTAAATCTTGATCTTGTTTAAAAATGTGAATAACTGCACAGTCCTACTACTATAATGGAACTAGCACTTAATTGTAATGTGATCTTGTTCCCACATGTTCAGTTGTGAATCTTTGTTAGTAAATGCTTGTGTCTTTTCTGCTATAAAATATACCTTACACCTTATCATAATAAAATTTCACCGATCCACCAGCTAAACCCAACTGGCAGTGAATTTTGACTGCGTGTTGTGTGAGGTAACCATCTCAAATCCCAAGAAGTGAACCTGTAAATAATACATGACCCGCTTAGGACAATGTTTTCTGGACTTGTCACAAAACGGGTTGGACTTGCTTAGGCATTTGTTGTTGACACCTTACAGTATATAAATAACACTGGGATAACAGTAGTAGCGTAGTTTGGCCTCACTGCAAAATAAAGCAGTTCAAATAGAATGCCATGTGCCCGCAGCTATATAAAAGACCTGGTATATACATTGAAATCTCTGTTGGATCAAAGCCCATGAGCTGCATGAATCAACAACTAAATTACCACACATATGTCACTGCTCCCGTCTGTTGAATACATGGACATATATTGACCAGCTTTCGTAAGGACTTAGCTTAAGCACATGAGTCCAAGCATGAAAACCTGTCTTTTAGCATAAAAATAAAAATTGTCAAAATACTTCATTCCTCAATGGTGCCAGCAGAGGGCTTCAGACAGGTTTTAGCCAGTGTATTTGTTAACTTTTAAAACCTGATATACAAAAATTATCCAAAAGTGTTTCAATAAGCCAGAGTCGTAATCGCCAGATTTTATGATTTAGTGATCTTACCTAGGCCTGTTAATAATTATTTTTCAATATATAAAAAGAATAATATTTTTTAGGCTCAGTAATTATTGTGTATACCTTTAATTTGTACTATAGATACCAGTACTAACCACTTAACTGTTTCATTGTGCTGTTAAATTGAAGCATTTTTTTTTTAAACAATATTGTTCACAAGGTTTACTGTCATTAATGTGTTATCGTAACAAGCCTCATCAGTCCCAGCGGTTGCCCTAACAATGTGACGTTCCTGTTTCAGCATGGAGCAGACCCAACCAAGAAGAACCGCGATGGAAACACACCTTTAGATCTGGTAAAGGACGGGGACACGGACATCCAGGACTTGCTGAGGGGTGACGCCGCCCTGCTGGACGCCGCAAAGAAAGGCTGTCTGGCCAGAGTGCAGAAGTTATGCAGTCCAGATAACATCAACTGCAGGGACACACAGGGACGCAACTCCACTCCACTACATCTGGCAGGTATGATGCAAAAGTACAACAAACAAACAAATATTGTATCCCATTAAATTACAGATGTTCAATGTTGCTCAAGCAATCTTTCTTTCTGTACTGGGTTATGGAGATATAATATAAATGTAGCCTCTACTTTGAAACCTTTAGATTCACTCTTTCACTCAGCCCTTCGTTTCGTAACAGGGCATGAATTTAAAACTCATCACTGTAAAAAAGTAGGTTGGCCATCGCTATCTGTCAGAAGAGAATAACACTGGATAAAATGCATTTATAAGAGACTGCTTCATAGACTGCCAGAATATCTCACTTGTCTGTTGATCTTTGATACGGGAACTTTTAATACAAGATCACATGCTTGTATAAGTTTAAGGACTGGCCACACCAGAACTGAGATGGGGAAAAAAAAGGGCTTTTGGCTGTTTTGCTCCCCAAAAATATTTCAAGCACATGCAAAACTGGATACCTTGGTGGCATAAATGCAATTTAACTGATAATTAATCTGCTGACAAACAAAGGAAAAGGAGAAAGGAGAAGTCTGAGTGCTCTCATTGGGCTCTCCCTGTATAAATAAAGATAGGCCTAAATTAATAAATGAAAATGAAAGTGCACGTGAATCCAACAGTCGCATTCTGGACCACATTAAAAGCCTGCTTTGAGCGCGCTTGAAACAGGTAGTCTCAGAGCGGCTCCACTCACACTCTGGAGCAGGGCGAGTGCGATGTGAACATGGCCGACCTGGGGTCAACCTATGCAGTTTTAGGTGCAAGTAAAAGTGCTTGGAACTGGACAAAAAAGCACTCAGAATAGGTATATTTGTATGAATGGCCGCTGCAAAGTTGATGTTTGACACATTCGTCTGACAAGGCAGTTTGGATCAACTTAATATCAGTAACAGTCTCCTCCTGCGTCTGTCTGCGCAGGTGAACCTGAGTCTGTCTGCGTGTCGTTCAGAAAGCTTTTTCTGCTCCACCACCAGCGCTTACAGTCCTCACGGTGTATTTAGCCACAGGTGAAACAAAAGACCACCGCTTATAGGGGAAGCGAGCATGTGTGTGCATATTCTGTTAGCTTGAAGCACATTGTCATAGAAATAAGTTCAGTGATCAGCTGATAGACTCATGTGGCTCATGGTGCGTGTTTGGGGTGAATGATGTGTGGTGTATGTGAACAAGACCGACCCAAAAAATAAAGTTAACAAAACTAAATCTAGTGGGCACTGAGGTCGGTCCACAAAGTGCACTACCGTGTGAAAACAACCATAGCTGATGTTAAACTAAGATAAATATTTACCACAGGTACTATCCCACAAAAGCAAGTAATAATTTAAAAAAATCTGTCATATGCACTAAAAACAGGTGCTCCTTACAACTAGGGTGTGCCAGTTTCACTGCAGTTAGTTCCTCCCTTCAGAGAAATATAAGGTAGTGACTTACCATAACCCTGTCAGAACTGAAGAAACTATTTGGATGAGTAGCGAAAACTTTTGTCCAGTTGATAGAATTCAATTTTCTTTTGCAACCAAATGGGAAATAATTACAGCAGTTTGTGATCTGTATCTGTGTCTCAATAATGCAGTAGGACTGAATCAATGGTACCCTGGAAAAAGTAATTTTGAACAATAGGCTATTACTCGAGCATAAAGCTTGCAACAAAAGACAATGTATTAGACATAAATCAAGCTCCTCCGTGTCAGTCCCTGTGAAACTAAAAAGGCACGGATAACACATTTTTTGCTTAGGTTGCAAAACTAAAAATAAGAATATAGACATGCTACATTGTGCATATTTTTTACATCCAACTATATAAGAAATATGTCAAAGCCGTTTCAACTCAACTTGGATCATTCTCACTGCTTAAAATTGTTCTGCTCTTCTAGCTTGGAAGGGCCTTGGTAGTAACTAGATTGACCTTGGCTCTTCTGTCTTCCTTGGGCACAAACTTAAAAGTGCAGATTATAAAAGCGGATAACAGAGGCGCACTAAGCTCCGTATACTCAGCATGTTTAATCACGATAACATCAGCGCTAGAGACAAGCACAGATACGGCTCTAAGGTAATAAGATTCAAATGCTGTTGTGCTTGATGACAATCTTTAACAACATACACCTCAGGGCTGTGTAAGTGAAACCATGGGCTGGAACGGAAACTAAATGCAAACTTAAAGAGGCTATACCCAAATTTTTTCATGTAGCTGAGCAAAATTAGTCTTGCCCCATATTGTATAAGCAGCTCTTGAGGTCAAAATGAGGCCGCTGTGTACTGTCTGCAACTAATTACAAAGCGGTTTTAATCGTCCATGAATCAGGAAGTGAGCTATTTGCATGGTAGTTGTTATTAGCATGACTATGATGGCAAAACTAACCTCTGGCCTTTGAAAGTTTTGAAAAGTGCTTATAAACTCATTGTGGTGGATAATTACTCCAACAATAATAAATCTATGAATTAGTCTATTCTCACTGCTGTTCTAACTACAAATGCCACAGAGACGGAAAAAATAAAGTCTATGTGAGCCCTATAGAACTAATTTTATGCTTTCGACATTTAATGAACCTAATTTACACACTAACTGCCAATTTAAATCTGCTTCAAATAGACGCTATTTCCCCAGTATATTTTACATTTAAAAAGTATAATTAAAGTGTTGTCAGCTGGAAATCCATGGCGGTTCATCAAAATAATTGTCCAGTCAGGGCAATGAATCAGTATAAATGTGTTTAGTAGACACTTAAATAACGATTAACTATTGTGTACACAGTCAATATTGTAGCATTCAAACTGGATGATATTGCATATTTTCTATTCAAATGTCTACCTTAAACTGTCTTGTTTAGTTTCATACCACACATACTAATCTGCATAATAAACATTTATAATAATACTAAATATATATTGTTATTAACTTGTATCTACTTGACTGGTCCAATTGTGGCTTAGCATAACACTACCTCACTTGTATTTGGATCCGCCTGCATACTTACTACTTGAAGGTGCATTGTGTAACGCCACCTGCTTGTCTCTATGGAGATATCATTGCTTAGCCTGGAATGTTCCACAATGTGGCATAAACTACCAAGTTACAGGTCAGATCTATGGAGAGGTGTCACAGTAAGAATGCATGTTTTTCAGTACATATTTGAGCAATAAAAACACGCATTGCGTTTAATGCCTAACTCTGTAACACTTGAAGGGAAAGCAATAACTTCTCCATGAAGACAAGAAGGTAGCAGACCCTTCATCAGAAAAGTTACACAGTGCACCTTTAAACTATTTGCTAATTCCCCCCTCTGTTTTAAAAATGTATCTTGCAAACTTTGCTATGGCTTGCCAATTTTACATATTTATCAAATTTGAATGAAAATGAAAATCCCTTGCCAACATTTTTTCCATTTTCCATAATTGCATAAAACATCATGTCCAGAAACAGTGCTCGCAATGACAAACTCAACCTTAATTGGAAAATAATTTATGCTGGGTCTAGCACTTTTTAAAATAAGACAGGTTTAGAAAAGCACTTTGAGCATCATTGCAATATATTTTTTTTATATTGAACCACTCAGACTCCCACACTCCCTCCGCAAAAATCTGTAAAAGGGAAAATGATTACAGGCTGTCATGCATATATAGGCTGACAAGTCCTCTTTTTTTATTTTATTTTCACTGCCTAATTCTACCTCTGCTTTCTTGTCTTCTTGTTTTCGTCTCCTGTCTGCATGTACTGCCAACCTCTCAGCCGGATATAACAACCTGGAGGTGGCGGAGTATCTGCTGGAGCATGGAGCGGATGTGAATGCCCAGGACAAAGGAGGACTCATCCCACTGCACAATGCTGCGTCCTATGGGGTAAGACTCACTTCAATTTAACCAGGGGAATCGAATCATTTTGGGTAATTTTCAGATGTTTTGGCTCTTGATTGTTTTTTTAACATTTTAAAATAAATAAACTAACATTCTCCATGGAAATGTATACTTGTTAAGCCATACTGTGGAATATTATAGCCAAAGAAACAACATTTCCAGGCTCAGTAAAAAGATCCAAAAGGAAAATCATGTCCGTTTAGTACTACTACATAGTACTACATACTTTTACCCAAGTAATGCACATATAAACTAGTAATTGGAGAGTGATATGGATTTGTACATGGCAGATGGCGACAAAGGTTTTATTTTTTAAAATGAGCACAGCTGATGATCAGTAAGCTCTGCCAATAATTTGTGGCCAACATGAAGGGCCTATTTTGATGATTTTCTTAGTAACATGATATCAAACTACTGTATTATCAATAGGAATCATTTTTAGATATGAACAGAACCCATAATTAACTTTAGGCAAGTCTTCCTCCTGGACATGGCATTGTACAATTTGAAGTTTATCTATATTGTACGCATTAGTAATGTGTCTCTGCATCACAAACTATCATTGAGAAAGGAGAATATGACATTTGCATAGCTTGAGTAGAAATATTAATCATTAAAGAAGAGACGAACTATAAAACATTAATCAAACGCACATTGCCCCACATCTGCTGGCTTCTTCCTCAAAAATTGAATAAAGTGCGTTGTCTATATAGTTTTCCTTCCTGCCTGTATAGCTTGGCAGCGTTCCTCTGCAGTAGTATTGTGGTGGAACACATGTCTGAATGAAAAGTTGATGAGCTTTGGGTCTGGGAGACAAGCATGCACGTATACACATTTAAGCATCTCCTGCTGCTCCTCTGATCTGAGCTACATCGATTTTGACATAAAGACAAGAGCCAGAGAGGAACAGTCAGAGAGAACAGAAGAGGGAGTGTGCGACAGAAGATTCAGATTATGAATGCATGCAAATTGATCGTCTTTGATTTAGATTTAACATCCAAAATCAAGTTGAAAATGCCTTTGAGCTCATTTTTTACAGTAAGGGTATAATGCAGATTTTTTTTTTTTTTTGCTTTTTACCATGTTTTAATGTTGTTCCACGTCAAAAACATTCCTGAAGAGGTTTTCGATGTCATCCGTGCATGTTTTAGTAATTTAGTCCGTGCATGTTCAGTAATTTAGCAATCTCTCCCGGCACTATTCAAACCTTCCTTATGGTTAGCTGTAACATTCTGTCCAGTGCTCAGCCCACAACCTACGTCACCCATGCGCCCACACAACAATTCTCCATAAATATACACAAACATGATACAAAACTGTACACAGCAACTTGACAAATCTGATACGATGTGCAGTAGCTTCGTTAGCGAAATGCACGCTGATGGTGTGTGATAGCGCTCTGAGCGGAGAGCAAAGGGAGGGGAGATTCAGAGCGTCATAAACTAAACTGAAACTTATAAAACATGTTAATAAGTTGTTTTTGGTGAATATAGCATTTTCAAAACAATAAAAGGTGACATGGAGTTAAATATGTTATGCCTTAGCAGTTAATACCCCATAGAAGTAAAATACCCCCTCTTTAAGAAACTGTCTATTCTCTGAAGCATTTTTTGTAAGTTAACATCCATTGCATTGAGCAGTAACATGACAAAGCTTTTAAATTTTTGTGCGAAAAGAAGTTCTTTAATGTGTAAATGTTGTTGAATGTTTAGTCAGAGTAAACAATGGTCAGACACACTGCTGTGCTCACCTGACAATTTATGTCCCACTGCTAATATTCAAAGAGGACAAGGTGACATAAATTGTAAAATCTTGATGTTTCTTCCCAAAATAATCGTAACTCTAAAATCCAACATTGTGACACCCTCACCAGCCGCACAGTGGCTGATGATTTTCACTACAGAAGCTTGAATGTTGGCTCAAATCACTTCGTATTCACTTGGCGCAGTATTCCTTGAACTTTAACCACATGTACACAGGTGCGCTTAACCTTGTGGAAATGTTGTTGCTTTGCTTGGAATGTTCAGCAGTATAGCATTGAACTTGTCTACCAATCAGGTGACTGACTGCATACAGGGCAAGTTACAGGTGAGGTCTGTGAACAGGCAAAAGTAAGAGTACAGGTTTTTCAAGGTACTTTGAGCATTAAAACATCTGTTATTGAACACTTGACTGTGGGACATTATAGGCAATGCAATAACATCTCCATAGAGAAAAGCAGGTGACAGATTCCACACTATAGAAGTTAAACGGTACACCTTTAAACTTAAATACAAACTTTTGGGACAAAAAGAACAGAAGAAAAGAAGTGTAACTATGTATGATAGTGAAACATGTCGCTAATCATGTTCCATCTTTCTGAGTTCTTACTTTTGTATTATTTTTGAACAAAGCTTAGCTTGTTTGAAATTCTTGATCACACCATTTTGTCACATATACGCAGCATACTTCACACTCCTCAGATCTCCCCCGCTGTACATGCTCAGCACCTCTCCTTCTTCTTGTGTCTTCTGTCTAGCACGTAGATATTGCCGCCCTGCTGATCAAGTACAACACGTGCGTCAATGCTACAGACAAGTGGGCGTTCACTCCGCTCCACGAGGCGGCGCAGAAGGGCAGGACTCAGCTTTGTGCTCTCTTATTGGCCCACGGCGCAGATCCCACCATGAAGAACCAAGAAGGACAGACGCCGCTGGACCTGGCAACGGTAACAGAAGTTGTTTTTTTTAGATCTAAAGCACAAATGTATGCAATACATTCAAGTTTACTTTTAAGTAAGTGTTAGGGACTGATCTTTATAGACCTTTGGAGCATTTTGTTACCATTTCCTATAACAGGTGCCTGGAAGCCTTAGGTGCTTGTCTCCATAGAGATAAATATGTTTAATGCCATAATGTCTCCACAAAAAGATACATTGTGCACTTTAAGTTAAAAAAAGAAATCTTGATAAATGACAAACATTAACTTTTCTTTTGCTGTAACATTACCTGTTTTTGAATCGTTACTGATCAGATATACAGTATGTAGTGCTGCTTTGAAGATAGTGTAATGTTATTCAAGCTTTAGGTATTAGGCTTTAGGGAGCAGGTGTTATTCTGTAATAATCTTTTTGCCTTATTTGATTAAATCGCTTGCCAAATGCTCTGTTATTATGCACTTTACAGTTAGTGAATATTATGATTATGCTTTTTGTTTATTTAACATTTACAGAAACATGTTTTCAAGTCTTATCTCGCATGCTGGCTATCAGGGGATCTGAAGTGTGTAAATAGTTTTAACACATTACTAATCACAATCTCTGTTCATTCTGCTGCAGGCGGATGACATCAGAGCCTTGTTGATCGATGCCATGCCTCCAGATGCGCTGCCCAGCTGTCTTAAACCACAAGCCACTGTGGTGTGTTTGGACATTAACTTTATTTGAATATTTTATGGCATATTTAAAGGTCTAAATAACACGTTTTGTTTGTTGTTTCCATTAGGTGAGCGCCAACGTGGTGAGCACTGGGGCTGCAGGGGGCGTGGTCATCTCTCCGTCGCCATCCCCGTCCTGTCTGTCCGCAGCCAGCAGTATAGACAACCTGAGCACGCCCCTCAGTGACATCACAGTGGGCGGTGCCACAGGGTCAGGAGACGGAGCATCTGGGTCGGACAGAAAGGAAGGAGAAAGTAAAGTCACACCATGTTTTTATTCTTACCAGACGCTTAAATATGCACTGTATCATTTTTGTGGGGGAGGTTCCGCCACCTGCTTGCCTCCATGGAGATGCTATTGTTTGACTGAGGTGCTCCACAGTGTGCTATTAAACTTATTTATTTCCATGGAGACAAGCGGGTGACGGCACTAAGCCAAATTATACGTCAGATTGGTGAAGAGGCAACCCTAGTTAGTTTTTAAGAGGTTTGAGTTGCTATAAAAACACATGTAAATAATAAAGTTTATCCATAACATCTCCATAAGACTAGTAGGTGCCGGACCCTTCACCAGTAAAGTTATAGTGCATTTAATGTTGTAGAACTGACCAGATGATGCAAATGAGATGATTTTATCGCTATGAGTTTTTATATATAGATTTATACAGCAAGTTAGTCTCACAATACTAGAAATTTAAACTCCATTTCGATACAAAGGAATAGACTCGATGCTCAGTAACTATTTGGGAAAGGTTTATTTCTGTCCGGTTGATGTGACTTTTTTAGTATCGATACTTGCTCAAGTAATTATCTAGTTTAGCATTTGATTTTTGATACTTTTATCAACCCTACAGCAAATACAAGCACTTTATGTTCTACTGCTAATATCACTGCACTGGTTTCACTATAATCTAACCATAGACATCAATGCTTACAAATATCTTCGAATCTTATGAACTATTTGCAGTATTTTATTTTATATATTTATTTTCTAATTTATTTCTTTTTGTTTGTTTGTTTGTTGTTTCTTTATGTTCAGCACTGCTCGACATGACCATAAACCAGTTCCTGAAAAGTTTAGGACTTGAGCATCTTCGGGACATTTTCCAAAGAGAGCAGGTAAACAAGCCGTACATTGTAATGCATGCTGTTTCCTCATTGTTATCAACACAGCAGGAAGTGGAAAATGGGCACAAATATAGAACGTTAGATGAGCTGCGGCCACATCTGTTTTAATGTGTTTGTGCTTCACACGCTGTTAATTTCTGAATTCTTTGTTTGCGCAAATGGAACCCAGGAAGCTGACTATAATGGAGAGCAAATTAAAGAGTGAAGAACTGGCAGAGGGTGAAAAGTATAAGAAGATTGAGTTCTGGGAAAGTAGACAAAATTTGAAGTTATTGGGTTCAAGGCTATGACAACAAACTTATTGTTGTAGAGTGAAGAAGGTAATTGCTAATGACATCTTACTTTCTGTACCAAACATAAATAAATGATAGAAGGACTGGTTGGGATAAACAGAGCCCACTTAATGAACGATTATGGTGGTGACTCATTGACATTAAAAGTAGCATTTCATTTTTTAACAACCTAGAGCTAAGTGGGACACATTTCTGAAACGAAGGCCATATTTTAATAAGTACGTGTTGAAACTGGCTCACTAAAGCATCTGGCATCATAATATCAAAAGAGATGGTTTTTCTAATGAAGCTCACCAACTTGATCCTCAGCATTATGCATTCTGATGTCTATTCAGCCACTGGAATTACGACTGGGTCATATCATAAATATTGTGATGTACACTACCAGTCAAAGGTTTAGACACAAAAATACACTAAAAAATCTCCAAACTTATTTTAGATTTTAGATTTTTCAATTTTTTTTTTCAGTCATCCTTTGCTTTGATCACTGCTTTGCATTTTTGCATTTCTTGACCCTGACAAGGCACAGCTGTGAAGTGAAAACCATCTCAGGAGACTTCAGGAGCTCATTGAGAAAAGGCCAAGGCGCTGTCAACAAAACAAAGGGTGTGGCTACTTTGAGTAATTTTAAGTAAAAAAAAAACAAAAAAACTTTTTTCTTTTACTACATAATTCCATATCTCTCATACAAGGTATGTGATGTCTTCAGATTGTATCTAAAATGTATCTAAAAGTGGTAAATATAAAGAAAAATAATAATAATGAGAAGTTGTGTCCAATTTTTTGACTGGTAGTGTATATTTGGGTAATATCAAATTTTGAATACTGTGATTGTGGGTGCCCTGCAGCTGATTTTCCTTTCAGTTGTGAGGTGAGGCAGACAGAGGTCCTGGCTAATTGCTATCGTTAAAGCTTAGAGTGACTTAAAGACTGACTGTGGAGGCTCTGCAGAGGCTAAAAACTCTAATAATGAAAATGAGACAAGACTTGAGTGGAAGCAGAACTTATAGCTATGAAGTAGCCCGAAACAAGTTTAAGTATCAGTCAATCACATTCATTTAAATAGCACACTTTAAAAGGTTGACCAAGTGCTTCAGAGGTTTAGTATCATAAAATTATACTAAACTATAAAATGACAACAAAGCCATGCTTTAGAGTTCAAATGTAGACCATGGTATATCTGCTCAAATAGTGTTAAACACCAATGGAAAAAGTCTTGCCAATATTTTAAAAGCCACAATAAGTAGCCTAAGGTATATTATCAATTACATTGTTGACGCAAATGTTCTCTTTTACATTTTGATAAAGATTTAGGCCATATCGCCCTGCCCTAACTGGAATATAGTAAATCTCTAATGCTCTTTTTTGTGACCTCCTGCTATGTTCATTTTGACATATTTCACATCACCTCATAATTAGATGAGAACAGAACTGTGTATTTGTATTGCATATGTAAATATGCTTTTCTTGTATATGGGCAGATTTCACTGGACGTTCTGGCCGACATGGGTCATGAGGAGCTCAAAGAGATTGGCATCAACGCTTACGGCCACAGACACAAACTCATCAAGGGCATCGAGAGGCTGCTAGGAGGCCAGCAAGGTCAGGACACACCACACAGCAGCGCAAACACAGGGGGGCAGGCAAATATGGAGATCTGGAGCCAGAGAATCAAAATTTAGCAGTTTGTTTTGCTTTTTATTGTTTTTGTTTTTTTATATTGTTATTTTAAATACCCAAAAAAGCTACCAACCAAAAAAATGTTTGTTTGGTAGCTTTTTTGGTTTTTGGAAGTAACAGTTAATTCAAAGATTGTTTACAGGAGTTTCCAAAGTGGAGATCTGAAAATTAGTTTTAAAGCTAAATTGACACTAAATTAAATATATTGTTATTTCTTTAACAAACAATATGTAAGTGAAATTTCACTGTTGTTGTGTGGTTATTTTGGGGGTTGTAATGTGAAAAGTTTGGGAATCCCTAATATTGTGAATGAAGTGAATTAAAAATCAGGTATAGCATGTGATTTTTGTTGTCTTAAAATGTTAAAAACAGAACTAGTTCATTTTAAACGGTTTGCAGTGGTCCAAAGTTATTTCTCACTTACCTTATGTATTCCAAGCATCCTAATTATTCACCGCAATGAGTTTATAAGCGCTTTTCACAACTTTCAGAGACCAGAGTGGAGTTTGCCACACACTTCCTCTTTCTCACTATATAATTAGATGCAGACAGTACACAGAGGACTTATTTTGACCTCAGGAGCTGCTTATAGAATATATCTGTACTGGGGCAAGATAAATTTTGTTCAAATCCATGGAAATAAATCGGGTACAGGCCCTTTAAGGTTTTCCCTTTTTTATTTCATTTCCCAATATAATCTCAATTCATCTTCTCAAAATAATCCCTACACTGAAATTAAACTATTCAAATATACCTGACCTGACATGAACCATCGCTGTGCTACAGGTGCCAACCCATACCTGACATTCCACTGTTCGAGCCAGGGCACAGTCCTCATCGACCTGTCTCCGGATGACAAGGAGTTCCAGTCGGTGGAGGAGGAGGTAAATGCTCTATTTCCACTAATCTTTGCCAATTTTTTGCTTTTCAAATAGATATTGTACAACGCAGCTTTTTTATTATCAACACTCAATGCCAAATAATTAGTCCTATCATCCTCCCATCTTGTTCCATATCAGTGAGAGTGTGAGAGCAGCTTTGCCTGTGCCGCTCTTGTAAATGAAAGGGGTAATTGGAGACGACAGCAGTTATCAATGTGAATGTCTTTAGAATTAATGAGCACTGTCAGGCTCAACACAAATTTAACCACTCGTTTCTTTGCTTTAATTTTTAATGAAACTGGAATGACTGACGCTTTCTGTCTGTAGATAATATTTGAAACTTGGGCCTAACTACCTCTAGCGTACCATTTTTTTAATTTTAATTATAGTTGATGTAATGCAGAAATGAAATGAGTTTGAGAAATGTCACAGAACTCATGTGCATGTTACAAAGAATTACTTATCATCTGAAGGGACTTTTGAGTTTTAGTGGTAGTTGGTCATATTATATTCAGTGATACAGTTACAAGTTGATTTTATTTATTTAATGGGGGAGTGCATAGTATGTTCAGTTTTCTGCCAAACATTTAGAAACCCCAGGGTTTCCACACATCCTGGAAATTCTGGAAAATAATTGGTGTTTTCCAGACATGGATTTTTTTTTTTAAAAACTGCCAAATGTTCTGTAACCATATAGATTCATGTAGAACACCCCCAGCATGACATCACTGTAAAGTATTCATAGGTGCAGTATGTAACTTTTCTGGTGGACCACCCACTTGTCTCCATGGAGATGTTATTGCTTTCTCTTCTATCTATCCTGTGACTTGGCCTGTTTGTCTTTATAGTTATACTGTGGAACATTCTAGGCCAATATCATCTCCAAGGGGTATAGAAATGTTACATAGTGCACCTTTAATTTCATCACCAGTAACCTTACAGTAACCCCAATCAAATCAAAGCTGAATCCTAGAGAAGTCAGCTGATGTGTAGTGCATTCAGATGAGCCTTACTGCAGACCATGGCTGAGAGCTCCAATCAGTTTCAATCAGCTTCTATTCTCCTCTGTTCTCTGATATCTCCAAGACCACTTTACCCCAGAAATGCTGCTCTTAGTCTCATAGTTTGGACAGTTTCCATTTAGATCAACAATACATCAAGTTTTACTCTGCATTCTCATCGTTGGTGTATCAAAAAAATGTCTAGATTGTCAAAAAAATGTATAATATCTGCAACTGTGGTTATGGAGATATGCAAAATTATAATATTGCGTATATCGACTTTAATTAAAACTGTTAACATGATGGGATGTGCGGTAGTTTCTGTAGCGGAACGCACGCTGATTGTAATGTGATAGCACTCTGAAGGGGGAGTGACTTGTTAAAGTGTTGTTTTTGGTGAATATAGCATTTTCAAAACAATAAAAGATAGCAGGGTGATCTAAAAATGTTATTTGTTAGCAATAAATACCCCATAAAAGTCTACTCCCTCTTTAAAAAATGACCTCAATATAAGACAAAAACGTTCAGTGTAATCTTCTAAACAAGTATAAAGTGAGCTTTCTGACCTATTTTTTGTAAATTTTATGGTCCATTCACATTTGGTCCAATACTTAAACCAAAAATTTTTCAGGCACATTCCTGATGCATTGTTAAAATTCTGTTAATTAGATAATACAAAAAAATATTGAGATATGCATTTTAGTCAATGTCTGCTGTTGTTTAGATTATTTTCCTAATATAGTTGTAATTGATCACATTTTTTCACTGCACATATTAGTTTCACCTCTAATCTTGTTTTGCCCAATAGCTCCAGAGCACTATCAGAGAGCACCGAGATGGAGGCAACGCGGGCGGAGTCTTCAGTCGGTACAATATCATTAAGGTTAGTCCTCTCATAAATCACCTGAGGACTTTATAGCCGTGTGGTCTTTCAAGAGCTCAGCATCATCTTTCTGAATGTTAAAAATCAATAACTTCCATAAATACTCTTCATCTATTTTCCAGATTCAGAAAGTGGTGAATAAGAAGCTACGGGAAAGATACACACACAGACAAAAAGAGATCGCAGATGAGAACCACAATCATCACAATGAACGCATGCTGTTCCATGGTAAATATATCGAAATGGGTTCATTGAGTTAATACAATGGCAGCTGATGGTTTAGTGATAGTTAGGTGATAATAGTCTTGAGAGAACATACTATTGTGTATCAACAAACTCAATGGGGAGGAGCTACTGTATTTGAGAGGAATAGAAGTATGGGGCCAGTATATTTACTAACAGAGCTTTATTATTTTATTATTTGTTACATAATTCACCAACATTTTGAGACAGTGGGTACATGGCTCGTAAAAATCTACAATAATCAAATAAGCCAATAATTTGATCAGATTTTGTGTGTGTGTTACAAAAGTAATCTGACTATCAAAAGCACCTGGTGTCTGTTAATTAGTGGATTAACTGTTATATTTGGAAGACAAAGTACAATGAATTTTAAAAGAATCAATCTTTAAATATTTTCAATTTCATTTTTTTCTTTGCCACATTAGCTTAGCCTTTTTTTTTGCATAATTTGCGTAAACATCGCCACTGAATGATGCAGTGTAAATGTTTGGATGGAAATAATGGTAAGAATTCAACAATAAGTCATTTTAATTTTGCTGTCATTGAACTTGACTGGTTTCCAAATCTAATTATTCAACTTTTTATTGCAAAAAGTGATTAATAGCCTTGAGTCATTAGTTTGCTGACAATGTGTCAACATTTCAGCTTAAAATTCCATGTTTGTACTATTCAGATATTTGTTGAGTGAAAATTGCCTGCAATTTGTCATATGAACAATGGCTCATATTCCAGACACACTTCATGGTACTCCATATCTATGGGATCTTATGGTGGTTTACTTTTAACCTGTCGACAAATCATCAAAGGTGATGTTTGCAGTTGAAGTCTTGAATGGGGTACTAGCTATTGTGCCAAAGCACTGTTGGCCACTGGTTAGTACATAAGAGTTGAGCGGAAACAGGAGGAAATGATATTTGTGACTAAAATCACGATGCTATTTTACAGTGGGAACTTGTTTTTTTTAAACTGAGTCGCTCAAATCTAGTTTTAAAACTATATTCATAACCAAAATATATATATATTTTTTTCATTATTTATTCAGCTCCAACTATCATACTCTGCCATCGCTTTACTTTCCAAGAACCATATCACTCAAACTCTCTCTTTGTTTTCTTATCTCCAAACTTAATCCTTTCTCTGCCTCTCCTTCCAGGGTCTCCGTTCATCAACGCTATCATCCACAAAGGCTTCGATGAGCGCCATGCCTACATCGGGGGCATGTTTGGGGCTGGGATTTACTTTGCTGAGAACTCCTCCAAAAGTAACCAGTACGTGTACGGGATTGGTGGAGGCACAGGATGCCCCACCCACAAAGACCGCTCCTGCTACGTGTGCCATAGGTAAGGCTTTGGGGATTGTCAACAGTTAGTGTAATAAACTAATTTAAAGTACAGGACTAAGGGAAAGTAAAGGAGTAGTGAAAAAAATTAATCATGATTTTATTTGAAGTCAGTGAATTCAATGAAGAAAAGTGGATGTGGTCATCTCGTTCCATAAGTAAAATGACCATACATTTCCCCCATACGTTTTATACAAGATTTTTATAAGGGTAAATAACAAATATCCATTACATTCATACATACATTTAAATTAAAATAATGGAAATATAACAATAATTATAATACAGATATAATTATATATATTATAATTTGTACACAAAGTAATTCAGAGTGCTTTAACGAAATAAGATGCATTAAAATCACAACACAAACAAATATAAAACATAAATTATGATTTTAATTATTAACATTAATAGTGAATAGTGCAGGTAAAATGCTTTCAGCCATATGCACAGCTAAAACATGCCCTCGATCATTGTAAATCTAGCTCTAGAAATATAGAGCTGGCGTAAATATTCTTATACTACGATGGCACTGCAATATTAAGTGAGGATTATGTGTCAAACACATACCTCCTGGCAGAGTGTGGAGTGCATTGATCCTGTATCGATCTGTCTCAAGTCATCTCAGCGCGGTGGACTCTTTTTCGGAGCCCTTGTGTGTAAGTTTTTAAGTGAAAACATTAAAAGTGTTTATTGATTAACTAAAGCTTTTGATTCAGTAGATCATAAAATCCTCCTGAAACGCCTGAAGCATATTGGATTTGACAATGGTAATTGGTTCAAAATTATCTTTCAGAGTCCAGGCAGTAGTAACCGATGGGTTTAAATAAAATCTTTTAACTTACAGCAAAGGAGTTCCCCAAGGCTCAATTTTGGGCCCATTACTTTTTACTGTATTTATTAATTCCATCGCTTGCAATTTAAGAGAAAGCCTCATACATTTATAATGTATGTAATAGCAATGATGCTATTTTGTATGCAAGTGCTCCCTCTGCTGCTAGCAATTCTAAAACTGCAGTAAGATTTTATTGAAATCCAAAATTCCCTCAAAAATCTTAGTGATGTGCAAGCTACAAATCTTTATACGCTAAATGGTACATTGAATGAAAGAGTCACCACCTATAAATATCTCCAGTTTTGGCTTGACAAAATCGTATCTTTTAAAATAAATATCTCGGAATTATGTAATAAAAATGGTAATTTTATTATAGAAACAAATCTTGCTACAAATCGTACTAGATTATGGAGATATAATATACATGCAGACATACTTTGAAACCTTTAGATCTTTAAACTCTTTCACTGAGCCCAGTTGATAAATTTAAAACCCATCACTGTCACTCTATGAAAAAGTAGGTTGACCATCACTATCTGTCAGAAGAGAACAAGACTATAAAATGCATTTATAAGGGACTACTTAATAGACTGCCTGAATATCTCACTTGCTTGTTGAACTTTGATATGGGAACTTTTAATACAAGTGCTCGTGATTGTCTACATCTAATTTATTTTCTATATTTGTCCAACTACCACACTGCATAACTTACACTTGTTTGCTTTTTGCGTTTCAGACAAATGCTGTTCTGCAGAGTGACGTTGGGCAAGTCCTTCCTTCAGTTCAGTGCGATGAAAATGGCCCATGCCCCTCCGGGTCACCACTCGGTCATCGGACGTCCCAGTGTCAACGGTCTAGCCTACGCGGAGTACGTCATCTACAGAGGGGAGCAGGTACATGCCATGCTTCAGTCATTCCATTTCAATTCCAACCGATATACGCATATCCAAATCTCACTGTATGGTATTTATTACATTTATGGGTTACACTTTATAATAACTACACTTTAATTAGCCTTAATAAAGCATGAACAAAGACTTAGTTCATATTGAGCAAATAGTTTATTAAGAATGATTCAGGCT
This sequence comes from Periophthalmodon schlosseri, assembly GCA_000787095.1. NCBI lineage: Eukaryota > Metazoa > Chordata > Actinopteri > Gobiiformes > Gobiidae > Periophthalmodon > Periophthalmodon schlosseri. The sequence continues at coordinate 30,681 of KN470083.1, forward strand.
TAGTAACTACTTAATTAATACCCTAATTCCTGACGCCTTAATTAAGTAGTTACTAAGCTTGAATCCTTCTTAATAAACTATGCTCTTTGTTCATGCTTTATTAAGGCTAATTAAGGTGTATTATAGTGGTACTTTTTTATGAGGAAAACGCTTTACTGCTTATTATCATATTTCAAAATAAAATCAAAATGTAGAATAATTGTAATTTACTCATGTTGATTCATGAAATGGAGCAGCTTTAACATAATACTGCAGTTTAGGCCGCAGACGTAGCACTTTTCTTTATAGCACAGTTATAGTAATATGAACAAATTCACATGGTGCAATTATGGTGAGTTCATGGTAATTGCTCATGAGAACAGTACAATTTCTTTTGCTACATTTTCATGGTAATTTGATTAACCTTTTCAGTGTGAAGACTAAAATACCTCGAAACAAGCTTAGTATTTTATTGGTAACATCAGAGCTTACACGTACTGTAGAAGGCAATGATAATATTCTGAGGCCTAAGCTATTGCAATATTATAACATAGCCAACATTTTTTACATTTTTTACTACTTGTCTATCTGTCCAGGCTTATCCCGAATACTTGATCACTTATCAGATCGTGAAGCCGGAAAGTGTTGCTACGCCTGCTGCCTCTGATGAACAGAAGTCCTAAGGATCCTAACAAGACCGTGGACTACAGCTTATATAGACTAAAGAGGTGTTTTAAACCTCGAGAAGGACCCTTGGAGCAGAGGCAGACTGGAAACATCAAGGCAATGTGTGGAGAGGCGGGGTGCATATAGAAGGGAGATTAGCCCAAATATGGAGTTGTGAATTTCTGCTTCATTCTTCAAGGCAAAAACACATTCCTTTGTACTCCTCATACTCCCTGTCATTTGAAATTTATTTTGGAACAACTCCCTGGGGCCACAAAGCAAAAACAGTGCTTTTTTTCCATTTCAAGCCCTATTCTTTCACATTTTTTTACGTAAAAAAATGAATGTTGTTTAGGAGCAAAGTTAGCATTTGTTAAAAAAAAAAACAAAATGACAATCTAGAGGTGCATTTTATTGTCCAAAACTGGGACCACAATACATGTTTCTACATCCCAATAGGTACATGGATCAAGTTACATTTCAGAGCGATCAATATAACATCATATCGTTTTATTTATTTATTTTTGTTTTGTTTTGTTTACAAGCATCTGCTGCCTTTTGTTGAACTCTCGTATTGGCTGCCTCCTAGTGGTGTAACACAGGAATAAGCTCAATTACACATTTAGTTCATATTTAATTCTTTTAGAATGTGAACAGCCTGCCTCCAAATCATCCAATAGGTTTAAAGGCACTGTGCGTGATTTTTGCTGTCTTCAAAATGTGAAAAAACAAAACTACCGTACAAAACTAAACCGTATGCATTCCGTGTGTCCTAATTAGTCACAGGGATGAATAGGTGCTTTTCACAACTTTCAGAGACTAGAAAGGCTGTTTGGCCTTCACGGTAATAGAAACTAGCATGCTAACCGTGTACTTCCTGATGCTCAGACACAAAAACACTATATAATTGGATGCAGGCAATACACAACGGACTTATTTTGACCTCAAGAGCTGCTTATACAATGTATCTGTAATGTGGCAAGACAAATTTTGTTGAAATAAAGAAATCAGGCACAGCCACTTGAGACTTAATGTTATGGAGTATGGCCAATAAATATACATACGGTAAATGTTTACTTACACTACCATAATTCACCTCACAGTAATGTTTTTTTTTTTTTCTTTTAATGTTTTACTATGATTTATTTATTTATTAACATATAAATATCACACTGTTATGGGACCACACTGTTTTTTGTTTTTTTAATTTCCATTTTTCTGTAATCGATCGTGAATTGCCTTAAACTTAAACTATATATCTACAACACGTATAATTTGTTATTGTAGGTCAAATCCTTGTTCAGGGTGCCTCTAATATATAATGTGAAGTTACCTTTGGTTTTTGCTGTGGAGACATTGGCCTAGTATTTTGAATATCAGCATTTCTTCATAGGCGACCATATCTCAAGACAGCATTTGATAGAGTCGGACAGTAGCTGGCATGTTTAGCTTCGATAGAGTGGATTGAGCCAAGGTGTGCTGAATTATGCCATTAATATAACATCACAAAAAAGGAAATGGAGTAAAAAGAATTTGGATGTAATCGTGATAATTTTGAGTGAAGTTACAGACGTAACCTGAGCAGGTGGACAGTTCAAATCCTGCTACGTAGGCCTTTGTGGATCTTTTTAAACATTATTTTTCATGTAAAGACTTTTTAATGTGACAACTCTTTGGAACTGTGTTGTGTCTGGTTTGTGTTTTGCTGGACCGTGGACCAGGCAGCCATTGTTGTGTAAATATTTCAAGAGAAACGCAGTGAATGTGCTCTTCAAACTGGAGTGATAAAAGCGTTTCCTCTTCATCATGTGTATTCTGTGTACAGTTGTACAGTCTGACAGCTAACATGTGGAACAAACACTTGTACAGAACAAAATCCTTAATAAATCAGATCAACTGTGTCTCCTGTGATTTTTACAATTTGGGCTAATAGTATTTTCACTATTTAAGGCAAGGCAAGATTATTTGTTTAGCACAATTCGTACACAAAGTAATTCAAAGTGCTTTACAGAATAAGAAAGACATTAAAATCACAATACAACAAATCAAAGCATAAATAATCATCATAAAATTAACATTAAAAGAGAAAAGTGCAGAATAAAAACCTTTCAGTCATATGCACAGCTAAACAGAACCATTTTGAGCCTGGATTTAAACATTGTCAAAGTAGAGGCCTGTCTCACATCTTCAGGAAGACTGTTCCAGGTTTGAGCTGCATAAAACTGAAATGCTGATTCCCCATGTTTAGTCCTGACTCTGGGCACCAGCAGGAGGCCGGTCTCTGAAGTCCTCAGAGTGCGAGATGGTTCATATGGCACTAACATGTTGGAGATGTACTTTGGTGCCATGTAGAGACTTCTGACTTCCATGTAGAGCTGCTTTAAAGTCTATTCTCTGAACCACAGGAGCCAGTGCAGAGACTTGAGCACAGGACTTATGTGCTCGTACTTCCTGAGCAGCAGCGTTCTGGATGTACTGCAGCTGTCTTAACGCTCGTTTGGAGAGCTAGGGAAACTGAAACTGAACTAACTAGGGAAAACTGAAGGCAAAGTTATAACATGTCCATGGAGACAAGCATGTGGAAAACCATCCAACAGAAAAGTTACAAAGTGCAACTTTAAGAACCTACTGGAGACAAACGCATGGATAAGTCTCAATAAGTCTGGTGTTGACAATATACCTTTGATTTTTGCAATGTTTTTAGATGGTAAAAAGTTCCATTACCTCTAGATTTCTGACCTATTTAGAAGGTTAGTTTAGCTGAAGTTCCTGAAGTGGGCTCAAAATTTCATGGGAGGTGCATGTAGTCACTTTTTTATCCTTTTTCATTTATAAATAAAGCCATTAATAAACAGGCCTATTTATATATAAATGTATGTATTATTTTATTTGAGCGTCAGTTAAAAATATGGAAACATGGAAACATTTAGTTTGAAGAAATACACTACCAGTCAAAGTTTGGACACACTTTTTCATTTATTTTTCTACTTTATTTCCATGGTTATTCACATTGTAGATTCTCATTCTTCTCAAGCATCAAAACTATGAATGGACACATATGGAATGTAGTAAACAAAAGATAAACTTAAAATAATTCAAAACTTTTTAGAGGTTAGATTTTTTTAAAATAGTCATCCTTTGCTTTGATCACAGCTTTGCACTTTTGGCATTTCTTGACCCTGACAAGGCACAGCTGTGAAGTCAAAACAATTTCAGGAGATTTCATCAAGAAGACCAAGGGTTCGCAAGGCTGACCACAAAGTAAAGGGTGGCTCCTTTCAGGATTTGAATTAAAAGTATAAACAAATATTTAGTAGTTGTTTTGTTTTTTGTTTTGTTTTTTTTTCATTGCCACATAATTCCATCTTGCGTCATATATTTAATGTCTTCTGTGTATGTATGTAAAATGTAGAAAGTGGTAAACATAGAAAAAAAAATCACTGAAAAAGAAGGTGCTTCCAAACTTTTGACTGGTAGTGTATAAAATGGGATAATTAAGTAATAATACAATGAATTTTTTTGTTCATAATATATTCATAACTAACATATGTGTGATATTCTGCAAATAAGCATAAAACCTTAAAATCAGCATATAAAACAACATGGACCTGTAAGGTTTACTAAGAGTGTATGTTAATCAAAGAGAAGCAATAATAAAACCAGACATACTGCACTTTCTTCAAATGCCCACTGGAAGGTGCAACTCGCTTACTTTTGACGCTGAATGAAAGACCGAACAAGTATCACAGGCATTAGGTTGCTCAATGTTGTAACCCTGTCTACATATGGTATGAAAGAATATATATTGTTTGATGACGTTTTTTCTCTCGCTTTCATTTTACAGAAGTTACAGAAAAGGTACAGAAAAATACAGACAATAGGCCACATGTACACAATAATGTTTTGTTGACTATGATGTTTACTATATTTACTATGTATTCAACCTTTTTTTTTTTTGTTTTTATTGCCCTTTAAGGTACAGTTTCACATCAAAGTTAATAACTAAGTTGGGAAATAGCCTAATTGTGTTAGTTGTTGTTTATTCATAGGCTACAATATTTCATTCTACAAATTTCTTTCCTGCAATAGTATAAAAACATCACATACACAGATAATTTTCATTAAGAACATTTTTTATTCAACATTGTATTCTTAGTAATAAATAAATGCACAGATCATTCATTTACAATAAAACTGAGGGAGAGTCTTTGAAAAGTCCCAGTGGAGAGTTGATATTGCCATGATGTCGTAACAGCACTGACCAGACAAACAGATCAGGTGGACACAGGACAAACCAAAAGACATTTAGTATTGCGTTTTACCACTGATTAACTCTCTTCTGACTCTTCTCTTTTTCCTACAAGTTCATTGTTATTCCATTGAGTCACATCTAGTCAGCCTATCTTCAACCATGATGTGCAAATCAATCATAAATTATAAATACAATATTGCATCACTTCAAAGTGCTACAGAGAGGTGCCGCCAACAACCGTCCAAAAACAACACGCAGTAGTGGAGTTTCTTTGTAACATGGTTGTGAATGTTTGACTGAGTGGACTGGGTGAAAAAGCACCCATGGATGGACTTTGGAGATTGACAGTGCAAACAGTGTCTCAGTAGCATAGGGGTCACTGGTTCAAAGTGCCAACTATACGTACGGGTTGGTCATTTCAATTGTATGTGAAAGGTTATGTAGTAACTGTATGCACGGATTCCAGAAATATCAAAACAGTTACATTTCAGGGTAAAAAAATCTAACTTGAAAAATGTATGAAAATGAATATTTGGAATTACATTTGACATATGAATAGGCTATGAGTTACAGAATATATATTACCATCATATTAAATAAATTAACATTATACTTTTGCACTATCCTTTTTCTCCAAAGTCAATCCATAGGAGCTTAAATCCATGTTATACCTTTAAGAACAAGGCACAAACCCCTTAGAAAACCAGTGGTAGTGCACAATCCAGGCCATTGACTCCATACATTTCCCTAAGCAATTTGTCAGATTCAAAAAAAGTCACTTGTGCTGAAAGAAAGCAAAAACATCCTGTGTGTTTTGGGAAATTGTCATATGTAAAAAGAATACATCATTTATAATCCTTAAAAAATAACCAACAAGTGTGCTTCTGGATAATTTTGGCTCCCCAATCTGGACCTTCCCTCCTAGGCGCTCGGCTTGTGGCCTTTTTTGGCATCTTGTATGATTTATTTATCTGCCATTCGGGGCGGAAGAGGGCGAAAGATGAGAGAGGAGGAATAAAAGAGGAGAAGGGGCAGCTTACAAAAGGATGAAAAGAACATGAACGGAAGGAAGGTGTATGTGTGGGAGAGGGGGAGAGGGGGAGAGGGGGAGAAGAGAAAGACAGGAAGCCAGCAAAGCACCTGTCACTGCTCTCTCTCCATCCTATTTTGTCACCCAATGAAGGAAGGAAGAGACGGAGAGTAAGAGTGGGTTGGGGGTGGGGGGTGCTTAAGATCCCTCCTTCCTTCCTGTGTCCATCTCCTGTCGTCTCCGTAGCAACAGGCCCCGTACTCATACTGAGCTTATTCATTTGGTCGTCATGAATGAGAGCGATAGGTGTGTGTCTGTGTGTGTTAAAGTATCGTGCCGGTTCAAGGAGAAAGCTTCAGTCCAACACTCCACTCCAGAAAAAAAATATGTATATATAATGAAAAAAAAATCCAGGGATGTTTTTTGGTCTATTGTGATACTAGTGAAATGGATGGAGCGTTGGCTGGTTTGTGTACCATTGAAAAATCTTTGTAGCATAGACAGTAGAAGCATAGTGGACCAGGATGTCGCTCATGTAAAGTTGCAATACTTGAGAAGGCTATTAAAAACATAAGTAGAAAAACAGTGTATGTAATATTCCAGTTTTTTGTAAATATATACCACCAAATATGGCAAAAAGTTATGAATTTAGCTGGTAATATAGCTATCTTATGATGCTAATGCACTTGTAAAATGAAGCAAAAAACTAAACACAACATGAAAAACCTACTCATGTTAGTAGCAGTAAGCTAGCTGCCAGAGATCAGTTTTGGAGTTAAATAGCTAGTGGGAGAGCAGACACCCCTGCCGGGTACCCTTCTACTGTCTATGGTTGTCATTTAGGCACCGTGACGCAAACTCTCCCACCTTTTTGGAAGCATGTAGCTGTCGGCATTACAAGACTGACAGCTCTCTCAGCCAATCACAGCCCAGTGTGTGTGCTCAGCTTTGTCCGTATTGTCCTTGCTGTGAGCAAAATGTCCGTCCAGCCATCAGCAGCCGGGAGACGTCGTGATTGGATTGTGGTGCAAGTAGACGGGGTTGACCACTGAGACGGGAAAGCTGAAGATGAAAGGCGAAGTAGGCGTGGCTGCGGCGGAGGGGTTGGCGGCGGACTTGGGCGCTAGCAGGGGGCTGGCGGTGGCAGCGGCCTCGGCGGCACAGGAGGTGGCTAGGAGCTGGGACTCGAACTGCAGGAGCTGGCCCATGAAGCTGAAGTTGGGGGAGATGATGCTGCGACGCCTGCGCACAAACTCAAAGGCTTCATCCAGACGCACGCGCTTCCTCTTCATCAGGTAGGCCAGGCAGATGGTGGCTGAGCGGGAGATGCCGGCCTGGCAGTGGACCAGCACGCGCCCGCTGGAGTCCCGCACTGAGTCTGGGGAGACACAAGGTACAACAGGTTAGAACTATACACTTAAACATGGGGGTTTTTAAGTACATTTTTATATTATTTAAAACATCTAGATGGATTGAAGGGGGTGAAAACACATTAAAAGACTGATTGGCACAATCAAATGAGTAAGATGTTGAGCCTAGACATTGGTATTGATAGCCTGAAGTGGCTGGTGGTTCCACTGCTACGGTAAGGGTGAGCTTATAGCACATAACTGGAATAGCAAGATGATGAAAGAGGAGAGGGACTATATTTATATGAACAGTAAGATGACAGGATGACAGTTCCCGATTGCTGACAGAGACATGGCAGTGGCTTTCTCAAGAACACAATAAAAATCTGAACTAGGGGAGTAACCTAAATCAAACTGCAAACTTTTCCAATCTCTACATTTTGAGATGTTTTTTTGTAATTAAATGCTTGCATGTACACTCTTACGCATGACAAACAGCGAATATCTTCTGTGGATATTTTTTGTTTTACTTTTTGATCTAACATACCCAACGAGACGCAGCGTTCAAATCTCGACGTTTACATTGCGGAGCACATTGTGTTGCTATTCTCAGCTGACACCTCTGTTCCAAAGTGTCAAACATATCTCCACATATCACGTCTAAAATAGCTTGTACAAATCTGCAGCAATGCCTTCCTTATCACACTTCCTCTCCTCCTCCCTCCTCCTCTCTGCATCCCTCAGCACTGTCTCAGCTCCGAGTGAGAAAAACAGCAAATCACATTTAGCCACACAACCACGCAAGAACCAAATAATAAAAAAATAGCACACACTTCCTCCCCGTTCTGTCTCTCTCCCTCCTCTTCTCTGTGCGTTTAGGCCAATTCATTACATTCCACCAGGCAATAGTCCGATTTTTTTCGCTAATTCAATTTCCCCAATGAGCTTCGTCGGCATGATTGGTTTAACAATGTTGTGTGGCGTGAGCGGCAGCCTGCAGGGAATTAAGCTGACTAAATATAAAGAAGTTATTGGGAAAACTTTATTCGCATTCCATTGATTACATGCATTTCATTTTCAGACATATATAGTGTTGCAATCAATGAAATTTTTATTCTCTTATCCTACATACTCTCCTTCAAAATAACCAAATAAAGCATAAATAGTGCTATTTTTTACTGTACAATAAGTGATACCTGAATACAGTCATATCATAATTTAGAACGGTAGAAAATCTGTTTTTGTGGCCACCAATTTTTGCATTAAGATTTTGCCACTTAAACCAGATGCCCTTCCATGTGTTTGTCACCACACTTTTCACATACACAAGACAATTTTTTTTTTTTTTTTTTGAATCACAACCACAAGAAGCAGTGTCCTATTGCATGTTATGGTGTAAATTGTAAACACATTCTCACAAGAAAATTTAACAACAAAATGCAAATACTGTAAATAGTCTCTGTTTTCTTTGTAATGTCTCAATGTGTCTGACGCACACACGCACACAGCCCCACTACGCTTCTGCACATGGGTCTCATATGAAACCACTCACACTCAGATCCGCCAAGGCAGTGACACACACACACCCTCTGTATGTGTGTGTCACTGCCTTGGCGGATCTCATATGGATTACTGCGATCGGCGCTGCGTCAGGCGTGTAAATAATCCATAATGTATTGCGACAGCGGATTTGTGTAGGAAAATGTCAGGTTAGTCATCTTTGGATGTTTTGAACTCGCTATGTGGGACGAACTGATTTGGTTTTGAAAAGCCATATAGACAATGCAATGTAAACTGAACTCACTATACAATATTATTAGGTTATTTCATTTATTTGAGACTGGATAGTCAAATTGATTAGGTTGAGAGCAAATTGATTTCAACAAATCAATTTCCGTAAGCATACAATCATTTGGACCAACATTTTTTCATAGTATCTTTTCGAAATTCTCTATTTAAAGTCAACCAATATTTCTTTTTTGGCACATCGATTGACATCAACTTTAAGAAACATTTTCACTATGAATGAATTTATTATTCATTTTTGACAATGTTGCTATTGGAACAAGTTTAAATAATTAGTTTTTTTCTAGGTTTTTTAGACTACTTTTAACATTGATTTAAACTATTTTTAACATTTCTTTGCAACCAAATATGTGCCACTATGATCCACTGAATAATGAAACCTCTACCCTTCTATGTCACCCAGTTAGCATTACCGCACTGACAGCCTCCATTTGACCTAATAATGACATGACCTACAAAACAACAACATGCATGAGATAGATTTGGAGCAGCCGGAAGAAACCACGTGCTAACCCTCCACAGAACTATATTCGTTCTAATTCTGGTTCTAGTTCCAGGCACTGACCTATGAACTCTATGGCCTCCAAGAACCAGCAGCTGATGTCCTCCTTGTGGTTGTCCTCCACGGGAATGCACTTGTACTGGTAGGTCCCCTCGAAGTGGTTGGGGCAGTCGGCCGACACGTTGAGCAGGGCTGAGATTCCGATGCCATCGAGAACCTCCTTTTTTGAGGCGTGAAGGGCGCTGCCGAGGTACAGGAACGGGAGGATTTCCACCGGACCGCCCTGGAAAAACACAGAAACAAAGCCATATGGTTCAGTTCTGGTTTGTAAATAATTCAACAGTCGCAAGGCATAACACAAGATGGAACCCGATTTTTAAAATGTGAAAGGAGGAAGTAGGTGTTTAAATCTAAGTACTTCTTAGCTAAACCCTTTGGTACAGTGTTAATATTCACATGCATGAATTGTCGGTCACATGAACAGCTTTAAAACAGCTTTTTTTTCAGACAGCAAAGTGAAGCAGGGGTGTAATGCCATTATGTTCTTTCTCTCGGGTTTGCAGTTGTTAAAACGCTTAATACCTACTTAATAATTACATGCAGCCGTCAGATTTTGTCAAAGTGCTCCATTTACAATACACTATAAAGGGACAAAAATAGAATTTACTTATTTATATGAATAAAATTGGGGTCTTCACTTTTAGACTTGCGGAGGCTTGCTACGCTATTTTGTGCCACTAGATGGAGTAGAGAGTTAACCTGAACCTCCAGTAAAGCATGCGGAAAAAAAAAAAGTGAATAATTTTGTTGGAATTTTTGTGAAATGACAAGTGAAAATGAGTTCCAAAAATAAACATAATAGTGCCATTTTTAATAATAAATACGATCAACAGTTTTCAAGTTTGCTTTACTAGATTTACACTAAATATGAGATTCAATGATACAATGCTGTCTGCATGTTAAAAAAAGGTAATACAGAAATACATGTTACTCTTGCCAATGTATTCAATATGTTTTTCAATAAAAGCAGAAACAATTAACTATATGCCACTGTCAAAACCTGGGTATAGCTATTTGCAGTGAATAGTGGTATGTGTGGCTGTGTTCGTGCTGCCATGTGGGTGTTCGGGTGTCACGCTTGGCTGGGGGCCCTTGGCTGGAGGTCTGTGGTCTGAACCCGTAGTGCGACTTATTGACGAGGCCTTAGTGCGTTTATGTCACTGCCTCTGACGAGTGCCCCACTAACACAGCATCAGGAAATGATCGATAGTGCTAAGAGATGTAAGGTGAGGAGGAGGAAGAGCAGGAGCGGGAGGGGTAGGAGGACAGGGCGAAAACAACAAGATGCACTCCGGATCCATTTGCCATAACAGACTGGGGTGGACAGAAACTAGATAATTAACTTAAGTAGTCTATATATTATGTTAGAATTATTGTCTTGTTGTATAAAATGTATTTGTGACACTTTTTATCAAGTACAATGATAATTAGAATTCAATGGCATTGAGAATAGTATTGATTGTAACTTTTTTTGTAGTAGTAGGATAACAATAGTGGTAATAGTATAGTATTAGTGGCCTAGTAAAAGAAATGAAATATCATATATAATGAAAAATTATTACAGTAGTAGGAACAGTATTAGTAACAGCTGTAGTAGTAATAATAGTAGAAGTAGTAATAGTAGTAGTAGTATAAGTATTGTTAGTAGCCTCATACAACAAATGAAAGTAACACTACCAGTATAAGTATATATACAAGTATATAAGTATATACGTACAGGTAGTAGTAGTAATAATAGCAGTAGAAATAGTGTTTGTATAGTAGTATCAGTAGTAGCAGAACATTTTGTCTTTAAATTCAAAATGCGGAAAAACATACAAAATGTGTGCTATCTTTCAGGCCAATTTTAAATATTTTGTTACCATCATTTATTTGGAATTTGAAATATTCCTGCTAGTTCCTGGAATAAATAAGTCTGCATGGCCGTGACAATCCGTAATTTTCCTTGAAAACACAGAGACTGGATTGTGCTCTCTGAAGGGAATTTAAACCAGAACAAAACGCCTGGCTCTAGATGACCAATCATACACACCAACCATACAAGGTCAGCAGGGTCACAGGAAGTGGCCGCAAGTGCGACGCTAAAAACTGGCCCCCAGGGTAACACTAGGAACTCACTTGAATACGCTTGTGGAAGATTACTGTATGAATGGTCAATATTTAAAACCGGCTAAGCAGCTCTGAATAAACAGATTATAGACTGTATGGATGCACTCTTATGTTTACAAAGCAAATAGGCCCGGGCCACAGTTCTGTACACCTAACAGGAGATAGAGAATGTCAATAGAACACAGCGTTACACTGTTCATTTATTCAGAATATACTATAAAAAGAATATGCACCTGATTGTTTGTCATACATTTTTTACAGTATATTTCTGTGATTTTATACATGAAATTATCTTTTTTTTTTATAACTGGATGCTTCTGTAGCTACTATTGACTTCATGGAAGCACACACACATTCACAGTTCAAGATTATTGAACAACAAACAACTTTTACTTGATTATATTTGACTAAAATTGCAATATACAAATTTTGACAAACTAATACTACACCTTAATTGGCCTTGATAAAGCACAAAGAAAGACTTAATTCATAATGAACAAATAGTTTATAAAGGTTTAGTAACTACTTAATTAAGGGATTGGGGTTAGGAGTCAATAAGCCTGTAGATTTTTACTTATACTATACTTTTTTATGGAAGGTGAAAAAGATGTTATCACTGTCTATCCCGCAATAAAAGATTAGACACTTAACAGCTACCTATAAAGTGTCTACCTTACCTGGTCATGTTGCGGCGTCCCACACGATGAACAAGCAGAGTCCACACTAGACTGACTGGTGAGGGAATGTAAGGATTTGGTTGTCAGGCAGTATTCGGGGTACTCTGTGAAAAATCTGTCGTAGCCACCTGCAACACAGACCATAGTAACAATATTAGTCAGGCTCAACATTATACTAATGTTGAACGTTGTTGCTGATCGTTTTATGTCCAGTATCCAACTTCACAGACTGCGTTCACACTTCCACACACACCACATCAAAACCGGGACTATCGTGAGATTAAACTAACCAGGACTATAAGAGGTGCTAACCAGGATCAAATCGAAACGTGTGTGAACACAGCCTATATTCAACCAACCATCTCATAAAATCCAAACTCACATTTTACCCTAAAGCAGACTCAACTAAACATTACAGGACTATATATTGCTATGATACCAACTGCAAGCCAGCAATACACCCACCACCATGCTTCAACATAACTGCGTCACCACATTGCACCAACAATAACAATACTTTCTATCAACCATAACCCAGAATATGATCTTGTTTCATTGTGGCACGTACAAAAGCTATTTCTCAGTGTTATAGTGTTGGTGATGATGGAACTGCGTATATTGCTTGATACCCAATGTGCATCAGCATTACCTCATCCCCTGCCCTGGCTGCTATTGGCCCGCGAGAGTGTGAGTAGGGTGTGTGAGACCAAAAACATTACAACAGAGTCAAATGGATACTATAAATGGATGTCCGGAGCGGAGATTGATCAAATAATTGACAATTAGATAATGCCAAGACTCTATAATGTTATGTCATACTATATCCAGTTGTATAGACTGCAGATTATAATGTTTTTCGTTTGCTTGTCTGTAGCAAAATTTCTCTACAGCATTTGTAATATGTGAATGGATTATGTTCATCCTAACAATGCTACTGTCTATCAAATATACAGTTTTGAGCAGCCTAGTTTAAAGGTACGTGTTTTCACAGTTTTATCGTGGTGGATTCAGATGGGATTCCAGTTCATGGATTGTCATGCAGTAACCTACTAACATTAGAGGGAAGAATAATAATCTACAATTGTAAATAATTTCTTGCTCAAATGATTTCATATTGAGAATAAATATTGGCCTACTCACAGTTTATAAAATGTTGGTATAATAATATTTTTCATCTAAAAGGCTATTGTTAAAATTTGAAGTCTAGGCTGTAGCTGTTATGAATGAACTGTGAAGTGAGAATAGTGGCAGTTAGCGTTTTACTTTCAGATAAATTTACGCAGTGAAAATATAAGATACACTTTAACGTTTGCAACAATAAATGACGTTAAACAAACAGGCTATATTGCAGTGTTTTGTTTTTGTTTTGTTTTTGTTTTTTTACCTTTGAGCAGGTAGACGAGCGTGCCCGCGGAATCCCTGCACAGCGCGTTGAACACGAGCGTCACCGTGCTGTCCTCTTTCACCGCGTCCAGATCGGGCGTCCTCTCGTCGTACAGCACCGCCGCGGAGTACATCCCGGAGCGGAGCCGAGCGCGCGCCTCGTCGTCCCCGGCCAGCACCTGGTCCAGACTCAGCACCGAACCCTTGGCCCGACGTCGCACGATCGTGTTGCAGCGCGCGTTCACGGCACCTCGGATATGGCCCGCGCTGTACGCGAGGAACGAGCGGCAATCCAAAATCAGCACCTTGGCCGCCCCTCCGTCGTCCTTTAGGAGCCTTTTGAGCAGTGGGCACTCCATCTCGCACATCTCCTCCATTTGCACGTCGTCGGAAAACTGTGAAGTGTTTAGCAGCGTCAGTACGTCTCCAGTCTATCCTCGCATCTCTCTCTCCCTCTCTCTTCTCTTCGTCTATCCTCGCCCTCTGTCTCTCTTCGCTGTGTCTCCTCCTGATTGTTTCCCTTTTGCGTTTTTTTTTTGTTTTTTTTTTTTATGAATGGGTGCATGGCGTCACAGCGGAGGTGACGTCAAGCGCTCACAGCCAATCAGAGAGCGCACAGTTCCCCGTCCCCCTTTCGTCCCCTCTGCCGTTCATTCATAAAACAAACTTGCAAACATCAATGAAACAGAGGCGTGGAAGACGAGATTGGAGTCCAGAGGTGCGCATTCGGTCATCCACTGCTTGGGGCTTCATTCATCACAGCTGAATAAAACACAATTCAATGATTATAAGATTATAATGAGATTTACAAACCAACTAACAGTTATAATGTTGTCAGTAACCATTTTAAAATGTGACTCATCTTGCAAGTCAAGATCTCAGTGATTTCATTGATGTAGGCAAAAATGAAATTAGAATATAGCCAACTGCACTGTAGAACATTGGTGTTTAAAGGTGGACTATGTAACTTTTTGAGTTTCAGTTCACAACCTGTCTCCATGGATGTTATTGCTTTACCTGGAACGGAGAGAGATGGAGAAGAAAGAGTG